>MU189475.1:32784-51399 GCA_016904865.1 Pissodes strobi | reverse complement strand
ATAAAATTAACTTCATCCCATTTATGTTTTGTATTGACCGTTTTTTTCTAAAACGTCAATTGAGAAAGTTAAAGGGGGGCCCATTTATAGTGCAACACCCGGTACCTACTTGAAAATAATCCAAACTTTTTAGGTTATGTCCTGTTTTCTGACGAGGCCACGTTTAGAAGTAATGGTGCTGTAAATCTACATAACATGCACTACATCGCGACAGAAAATCCATCGTGGGGCATCATCAAAACCACTGGTCTCGAGTGATTAGTGTGGCATGTACCAGAACAGAATCATTGGGCCTTATTTTATTAATAATCTTTTAAATGGTCTAAATTATCTTCAGTTGCTATGAGAAGTTTTGCCCGATATCCTTCAAGATCTTAATGATCATGAACGTCGAAATATTATGTGGTTACTACCCGCAATACCATCGCGGGATCTTGGACGAACATTATCCCCAAAAATGGATTGGAAAGGGTATATGTCTCACCATTAACTATAAGGCAAAATAGACTAAGAAACGTTTGCAAAACCATACCACCAGGGATATAGGAACATTATAAACAGATTAAATATATGCACTCAACAGCAGAGGCGCCTGTTTGAACATATTTTAATAAGAAATAATTAGCCATTCTTGTGTTCCCTATTAAATTAAAATTTAAATATTAATATTTTCGTTTATTTTAGTAGTTACAGAAGGCTTTTATAATAGGTATTTTTTTTTGTTTTACTCTTTCAGTTATTTGTATCCTTGTGTTTATTTTCATTAAATATGTGTTATAACCTTTTGTTTTTTTATTGCTACTACAATTAACAAGAAATAGATAAAAATAGAAAAGATAATGAATAAACCAAAAATATCAAAATAATTCAAAAACTATCAAAGATAGGTATAGGACGTACTTAAAAAAAAGTTCTAAGGTCCTTTATACTCTTTAAAATCACATAAAAATATATAGGGTGTGCCATTAAAAAAAACCATTTTTTTTTTAATTTGAATATATATTATGAACAGCCTGAAGCTTTTATCTCAAATAATTTTTATGCAGAGAATAAACTTGTTCCCAAATATAAAAATTTCTAGCAAAATACTTAATTAATAATAAAATAACGCGAGAAATTGTGATTTTAAATAAAAGCTTCATTGCTTCGGGCTCGTTTCCCGTCAGTGGCGAGATCTTTTAATTTTTTTAAGGTTATATTTGTTTTTCAAAAACTGTTAGTTTGGGGACACTGTTTAGATGTTAGCTATAATTTGGCAGTCCTTAATATATTTTTTATTTGTTGGTTGAAAATGCTAACAAAAGTTACTTATTTTGTTTATGTTTTTGTTTCAGATTAGTTCTTATACTGCGATGACTTGGAAAAAGGGAATCTGGTGAAGGCAAATTTGCACTAAATAGTATTTAAATTTTTTTAAGTGAGTGTCCCGTTATTTGGACGCGCTACAATTCGCCGCTCATAATTGGATGCGCGATAATTGAGCGCGTGTAAGTATTGGACGCACGATAATTATCGGACACTCATGACAGTTGGACGTTCATGCCAATTGGACGCTTACACGGATGTTTTTAAAATACGTCGCAAAATATTGGATGTTTATTCCTGACATAAAAGTAAAATAAATGTAGGTCTGAAAACGATACCTCAAAAAACTAGAGCCTTTTGAAGATGGCCCCATAATAGTTCTTTTTGTTACAAGTACCTAAAATGGAGTTTTTCAGGACGAATCATTGCTGTTTCCGGAATAGCAGATGAGTCCTGAAAAACTACATTTAGGTACGTGTGACAAACACTTTTTTTTGTCATACGCTCCCAAAATTTAATTTTCATTGATACGTTTTTTGCAATTCTTCAGAACGCCTAAATTTGCAAATTTACCATAATTTTTAAAATCATAATGTACGACAAAGTTAGCTTAGAATTTGATATCGTAGCAACTATTTGACAATTTTGTCATGTCATTCGAAATTTGACATTTAGACATGTTCAGGAATTTTGGAATAGTCCGTAAAAATTGCCATGACGACTTTTAGGGACTAGGCCTAAAAAGAAGCATTTTACGGACTCAAATGAGTCCGTAAAATAGCTATTTTTGGGAGCGTATGACAAAAAATAAGTTTTATATCACCAAAATTACTTAGATTCCACAACTAATTTTGGGACAGAAATTAACACCGCCTTTCTAGTAGTAACAACGTCAACAATTACATAATAACCGCGCAAAAGGATAGAAAGTAAAATGAAAAATGGTATAAAATACACGTTTTAAAAGACATTTAGCGCATTCGCACGTCAGGATACTACTCGCGAGCAAGTCGCGTCCTAGCTACATGCTCGTGCGAAAAAATATGGTCTTTAAAATTAGTTATATATCTTTTTCAATGCAGTTGAAAACTGTCATTTAACTGCAGGTATAACTACAGAACCTGAAAGATTGCTAGTTGTTGACAAAATTAATGGCTTCTGGAAAATTTAGAATCGAAAAATTCAAAATTTTTCCTACAAAAAAGGAAAAAATAAACGCATACGTAGCGGTGCTCTTTAAAATAAGTGTATGCTAGTAAAGTACGGAACTTCTTTGCTATGCGTACACGTCCATTGCAATCGAAGCTTCACGTGTAGTGTGTATAGTGTGTGCAAGTGTGCAACCGGCATTGTGCGTTTGTTTACTATTTTAGAATGTGAATGTCTAAGATTTCACTTCACGTATGATCCTCCGCTCGCTCCGGGGCGCTATCAAACAAAACTAACCCAAACCATAGAATATTCTTTGCCCAAACTAATCAAATTTTTTATCATAGAAAGCTTCGCATGTAGTACTTACGGTCCAATGAATTGCTTTCAGTGGGTCTGGTGGGGCAGAGGCTGTGCTTGTGATACGGCGAGCCGGGCTCGATTCCCGTCAGTGGCGAGATCTTTTAATTTTTTTTAAGGTTATGTTTGTTTCTTTTTTAAAATTTGGGATAGTTTGTGTTCGTTTTTGGGTTAATTTGGATTAGTTTGGGTTTGGTTGCGCCCATGCGTGAAGTGAAATTCACACTAGACATTCACATTCTAAAATAGTAAGCAAACGCTCAATGCATAAACTACACACTACACGTGAAAGATTTGCATAGTTCATAAATAATCAATAATCATTTCATGATTTCAAAGAACGGACGTGATGCATAGTCATAGCATATAAGAGAATAGCAAAACCATTCCGCCTGAAATCCCGTGTCGTGCGCACCTAGACGCCATATTCTCAGCAGCTCGAGCTAACAGTTTCATGTTGACGCGTGATAGCGCATAGTGCGAGGGTACAGATTCGGAGTCGGTAAATTTGTGTTTATTGCGTGAAAATTAAATATTATGAGTGACATTAGTTGTGGAAAAAGTCGCTGTGCGGCAATAAAGTGTACGAACAATTCAAAAAACTGTAATTTTAGTTTCTCCAGGTTCCCACTAGATGTGGGAAGGTATGTAGTTACAGATCTTTATCGAAATAACAATATAAAGTATTTATAATGAAAATTAAAAATAGCAATAGTGGCCTAGATAACAAAACCAGTAAGTAGATTATTTTGCTAGTGTCAAGGTTCTGTTTGTCATACCTATTGTGAAATTTTGTAGTACGTGGTATAATTTCACATGTTGAAGAATTTAAAAAAAAAATGCATGCAAAAGCACAATGAGACTCATATGATACTGACATTTCATTATGATACAGGGTTATAATCAATCAATATGCAACATCAGAGTAATACTTGGTCAATATCAAAGATTGCTATGATCACGACATTTAAAATTTATCAATTTTGACGTTAATTGTTACTATTTGCATAGGCAATTTTAAAAGAAGTACTAATTTTTTATTATTATGACTGGTCGTAGAGAAAATAGTGTATGCAACTCTCATTAAATGGCTATTAAGACACTCTCATTTCGTAATTCTCATACTCGTGTATAATGTACACATATTTTTTTTAAGAAGCAACCCACGCGATAACAAGGTACTTGATTTTGACCTTACATAATAAATTCACATACACATACAGAGCATTTAAAAAATTGTTCAGCATTATTTCCGAATGAAAGTTTTCTTGTAACTATACTAGGCACATAAAAATTTGCAAATCCGGTCCCGTTTAATTCTTAGCGGGCAGCCATAGCCTGCCCGTCGCCGTCGGTTGCTGCATTGGAGGGGGTGATATGCGCGTAAAAGTTTATTATTTTTATAGGAACGAAGCGAGAGTGGGCCTGCTGTATGTTATATATGCTGTGGCATAGTCTTGTGCCGCCTTAGCATAGAAATTCCGTACTTTACTAGCATACAAATATTTTAAAGAGCACCGCGGCATAAGCGTTTGTTTTTTCTTTTCTTATAGAATAAATTTTGAATTTTTCGATGTACTAATGATTCCAACTTCCTCCAGAAATCATTAATTTGATCAACAACTAGCAATTTGATTTCACTGAATGGGTGTGTACGCATAGTCTTATAGATTCATAATGATTGAATCGAATCGAAAATAGAGTGTCTTAATCAAAGTTCCTATGCTTGGAATCAATTGAATCATAAAATAAGATGAAATATTGTTTCTGTGTTTTCTATGTTTTATGAATCTGTTCGGCGCGTCGAGGTGTCCCAGTTTTTAAAATAGCAACTATAGCATTTCTGCATATATATATTACTAGTTATCACAGATTGTATGAAACAATGACAGAAAATACTTTTCTCAATTTTTAAAAGAAATGCTAGATTTTGGTTGATTTTTTTATTTTTTTTTTGATTTTATTGTATATTGTACTCCAGTTTGATTTATTAGTATTACCGATACAAATAAAACATATATCAAATAACGTGCAGCTGATTTTATGAAAGTTTTATTAATTTTTCTATAATTTCTTATTGTTTGTTTTATTTTTCTAGGATATCTTCAAACTGTGTTCGGTTATGAGTAATTTTCATGTGCGCCTTCAAAGTTTTCAGCAAATTGTAGGAGTTTTCACAATATGGGCATGCAAACTTTGAGCTGATCGAACATTGATTCTTCATGTGGAATTTTAGCGACCTTAGGTGCCTGTAGCCTTTATTGCATTTTGTACAATGATATGTTTCATCTAGAAAACAAAAACACATACATATATTATATTGTGGTTTATATAATGAATAAAATGGGAAAAAACGGAGCATTCTTTCAGCTTCTGCGAAAAGTGAAGATGTACGATTTTGTTAACTATTCTGCAGATTCAGCATATTAGGCGTCAATATGATTATCCATATCTGATAAGCACTTTCCGTTTAATTGTCGGCGAGTTTGCAGACAGCTTGATGGTAGTCAGAATAATTTTTGTGAACTACCTCGGAATAAAAAAGCTCTCATTCCTTGGCCTCATACAAAAAAGTATACTGTTTATTTGTACTTACTCTTATTTTCACCTGATTCAGGAATTTTTATTAAATCACTGGCGTTTCTGATGGGAGAAATGTACTAAAAACAATTCTTCAGCCGTAAATAACGCTTATTCTGTGCTCGTTCTTAAATTAGGCGATTCCTTGCATTTTTTTATTACCTACTTAATTAAAAAATTAAATTACTTTTTTTACAGATGCACCATTTTCAAAGGCTTGTGCAATTAATTTATTTATGGACAGACGCATATACAACAGACATTTTTTTCAGTCCAGGGTTCAAAAGAATTTACTTCCTTATTTAGTGTGTATAAAAATTGTCCCTCACCCACAGTTACCTTTCCAAAGGATTCTTAAATTCCAAGTGGTACAAATTTGGGATCTCGGTAACTAGATATAAGATACAGAAACTCGGATAAATTTAAGAAAAAAAAAACGAAATTTAATGCTAACAAAGGTTTGAACTTTGTCTTTTGGTTTTTAAAATTTTGGTGGAAAATGATTTTTTCGGACTCCATAAAAAAATAGATATTAACTCCGATGTTTAGGTTTTGGCCCCCCATCATCAACTTATTTTTTTTAAGAGGCGGACCTGGATATTTTACCTTTAAACTTGTTAACACATTCATACTTCACAGAACAAAAACGTTCATAAGCGACAATTAAGGATGCCCTTTTTTTCTCTCTAAAATCTTATTTATCGTACATAATAACATGAAGACAATTAATAAAAAATTAAGTTTTACAAAAATCTATTGACTTTTTTTTATTATTGGAACAAAATACTATAACAAAAAATCGAGAAGCTTACGATATCGCAGGTCATTCGTTAGGACTCAGCAATAATTAACCTAACGATCGAAGCGAACTATAATAGTATATTATGATATAAGTGTATAAGAGGGCCTTTAAAGCACGCGCGACATATTTCAAAACACGACGCGCAGCGGAGTGTTATGTAAGTCGCAAGGGCTTTAAAGGCCTCTTATACACGTATATCATACGCTATTTTTTATTACGAATGCATCATAATCTCAAAAATGTTTTAAATATTAAACTTACGACGAATATATTAATCTGTCACATTTGACATGATCAATTGTTTCTATAGCAACCTTTAAAAAAGTAGGCGCATCGTAAACATCATTTTAAGCACGCTGCAGCGTGCGATAATCGTTGATTATGATGCATGCGTAATAAAAATATATTTATTTGAACGTGTAAAATCCTAAAGATTTATCAAGCAAATGCTTTCGTAAACGAAAAAACTACATATATTTCATAAAATCTTCTAAAATTTACTGAAAGTTGTAGATGCATTTTATATGATAAACAACAGGTACAAATTAATCTCTTTTGAGGATAACGGGTTCTAAATTTTCGTGTATTTTTACGTGCATTCAAAAAATCGAGAATACTTTTATTTTATAAGTAATACGAGAGACAGGTTTTTTCGCTAACATGACAATTTAGCTAATTGAATAGCTGCAGGAATTTACTTTCAGCTTAGTGCCATGTTGAAATTGGCGCACACAGAAGAAAAGAAGCTTTAAATTTTTATATGTAAAAACTACAAATTTGAAACAAGAACCTTGAACATTCATTTAGTACCTTTCATCTAAAGAACTCAAAAGAAAGTTATCTAGCGGATAAAATCAGGGCTGTTTGGGGTCAAGATATAGTTCTATATCTACCAAACTATTCCGCGTATGTATTTATATTGCTTAGCTATTTGGTAACCATTGCAAAAAATTTACTTGGAGCTCCGTCTTGTTATTCAATATCCCACATCGGCCGTAAATATATCATAACCCCAAATTCCTTGCTTATATTTTTTTTATTCTGGAATGCCCAATAAAATTTTTTTTTCTGTTTGCGCATCCTGAGGTAGAGGACGCTCTTTTATCGCTCCAAAATATTTTAAATCACGATCCTCTGCTAGTCCATCCAGCATGCCTCTTTCACTGAAATGCTTCACGTTAATTTTTTTCAAACCTCTCCAAATTTGGGAACGAGATTTTCCTTAATCTGTTCTGCATTGAGTTAAGTGGATTTTATAAAAATAATAAAAAATATTGAGCGAGTCTGCTATAGTACTCGATACACTGATGTGTAAACATATGTCCTATATCGACATCATGGACAGGAAAATCTAATACGGCCCTGGCGGCTAGCTTTTTAGAAGCGCCACTTGAGTCGTTGCAATCGCGGCAGTCTTTTGTCCTGTATAAGCTTGCTCCTCAATGCGCATGGGTAATAACGTCACATCGGTTTACACATTTCCGTCCCCACATTTCCCCCATTTGCCGAGATTTACCCTTATACCGCCGCGTAAGATGTTTACACATCAAAAATGTATGTATTAATATTATACAAACAATAATGTAATATAAATTAATTATGTGTAATTTCATAATTTTACGTTTATCCATCTACAAAACACAAAAGAATAGGTCTATCATCCAATTTAGTCAGAACGCTTCTTTTTGTTCTAAAAATATTTAAAAGCATTTAAACTTATGACTTTCTCCTGGATAATAAGCTCTATATTTTTCAATGCTTGACCGTTACATTAGTGATTTTTCACATATATAATCAAAAAAAAATCTGAATTTCTGTTTGGTGTAAGATATTTTCCGTCTTAACAA
This sequence comes from Pissodes strobi, assembly GCA_016904865.1. Taxonomy (NCBI): domain Eukaryota; kingdom Metazoa; phylum Arthropoda; class Insecta; order Coleoptera; family Curculionidae; genus Pissodes; species Pissodes strobi. Next base: position 43,356 of record MU189475.1, on the reverse strand, counting down.
TAAACAGCCAAAGATCCGCAGCTCTTCAGATAACATAATTGCCAAGGTATACTGAAAAAATTTGTAGTCCGTGAGTTTGCGTCCAAAAAGTGTTTTACGAGGAATAATACTTTTAGTTTGAATTATATTTTGGGCGTAGATTACACTGTAGAGAGTCAGTCAGCCAGCTAGCGAGACACCTGGCACTGGTGCGTTGGTAAGCATATAAAATTAAATTTTATTCTTAAACTGTTTTTTGAAAACTCAAAATTTATCCGTAAAAATTTGGTTCAATCAAAAACCCGAAACTAATAGTCAGCAAGCATAAAAATGGAAAGCGTGGCGTCAGCATTGCTGCATATGTGTCACTGTTGTTCGCAAAAATGCTTACTGAGAGCTGACGTTTATCTAAACATTAAAGTGCGCACGCAGCTTGTAATAATTGCAAGTTCATGGGTAATTAATTAGTCAGTTCTCTCATTTTCTCGTATCCAGCTCCCGAAGAAGCTGATAAAAAATCATTCACCATGCTTGTAAAATCGATTATAAAGCAAACGCTTCAATCAGATGATAAGACATTTTTGTCGCATTTACAGATCTGAATAAATTAATTGACAATTTTAATCAGTCTCTTAGAAAATAGAAGAATAAGTTTTGTCATTTATACGGGTTGCAAAAAAAGCAAAACTGTAGATGAAGCTCGATTTATAATTTTTAACAAAACGTATGAATTCAAAGATATCGACGAAGCTATCAAATATAGTGAGGACTCTGATTTTCCAACACGTAAAGCAGAGTTGAAAAGATTATTATTACAACACACTGCGTACGTTTTAATAATCTGAAAGAATGCACATAAAAAAGAGCCAACTCAAAGGTGTACAGTGGAAAATGGTTGGTTGGAAATCAATTGACGATATGATTTTGATTGGTGCGAAGGAAATCAGCTGCCTGAGTTCGTTAGTGATGTTTTAGTACGACCGGAAGTAACCAGAGGTACTTGAAGTAGTCAACTTTTAATTATTATCAAGTATTTCACAAATTTCTGTACCAAATTACTAAATGCTGTCTTTTGGTTTATGCCCATGCTAAATTTGCTAGAACAGACGATGCGGACGAAAAATCACGTGAAATTGACGGAACATTCGGCAATTAGGATTATGAGAGTAGTGGAAAAATAATGAAGATGATAGTGATTTTGAATAATGTGCATTGTGCATTTATTTCGTCGCACTTTTTTTGAACAGATTTAGATGACTGACTATTTGTTTCAAGCTCCTAATTAAATCAACTATTTACAGAATATAACAGAATAATTCTCGATTTAAAAACAGTTTAGGGATATGAATAAATTTAACACGTTAACTAATGCGTTAACTGACTACAGTGGCAATCTATGGTCAAACCTAAACTAACCCAAACTAAAAATATTAGGATACGTAAAACACTCACACTTTTTGGACACGAGCTCTCGGACTATTGCCGCTAAAATTAAAGATAAAATAACTCTAGTTTGTGAATACACGTATAAACGTATGAGGATTTAGACGCCAATAGAGATCGACTTAGACCTATAGGGTGTAATATAAAACGAACCTAGAATTTTTAGTAGATTTTAAGGATTAAAGAAAATATAGAGGCTTAATTGCTTTTTATTACTATATTCAATAATAATAGATAACGTCAAATAACTATGGTATCTTTCTTTTTTGAGATTTTCAATATTAACCGAGACAGAAGTATGTCAAAATATAATGATATACCTTGAGGTATATGTCAAATTCATTTTTCATTCTTGATATATTGGTTCGTCTTGACCCATCTGTAAATCAGAGACTGTCCGAATCTATGTCCTTCATACACCCGATTTTTAATTTATGTAAATTAATTTTGTCCTAATAACCTTATTATTTTGTTTTAATTCAAAATTGTAATACCTTCCATTTTGCCTTAGGTACGTGATCAATAATACTGGGATATTATTTAATTCAAGAATTCATATAAATGAAGAAATTTACGATATTAGTTTCATTAAAATGGGGGTATTTAAGTTCCCGAGTCCGCCAAGGTCCAATAGTGAATTCGTACAAACGTAAGACCATATTTTACTCTATTTTACAAATTTATATCAACTATATCATTTTAATAAAAAACTGAAAAGGCATAAAAGAACTGTCCTAGGCATCAACATCAATATTTAATTTATTATAATTTATAACGATATTAATAACAATTGAACCGTCATTTCAAGTCAAAGCCATGCTCCATCTTCATGTGCCTCTTCAAATTCTTCTTTAAATTGTAAGAAGCCCGGCCACATATTTGACAGCAATATTTGTCTCTGATGCCACATTGGTTTTTCTTATGAAATAGAAGCGATGGAATGTGCTTGTAACTTTTAAGGCAAGTATCGCACTTATAGGCGGCTAAAATAAGAATAGTTTAAAGTGATCCCCACAAAAACATATTCCACTTACCTAACTTAAAAATGAAAATATGCAATTTGGGCATTTTTAAAAAGAGACTTATTGAACATGACTTAACCCGATAAACAATCATATTCAATTAAAGTATTTTTATCAATTATCTAATTATTGATATTTAAACAAAAGTAACAGTTTAAAATTATCTATTGAGGATCTGGAGATTATACCTATTGTAAATATCTATAAGATATATTGTAACAAAGAACAGCAGAATTATTAAGGGTCACTACGTAGGCTCAATGGCCATTAAATAATGATTTGGATAGAATTATTTAATGCTAAATTTTTGATGAGCGATAGTAGGCTGGATCAGCCTGAACAAGAATTTAAACTATATTCATTGGAATATCCTATGCCTTAATGAAACTAGAAGCCATCAAGAAATGAACCACACGCATAAAAAAATTGAGGAAATTTAATATCAATAACAGAACACCGAAAAGAACAGATTTTTATGAATGTTAAATCTTTCGTCAATAAAGTCGTACTTCTCGATATATATGCTCTAACAAAACAAGAGTTGATGAGATAGCATGCCTATAATTTAATAAGGTAATAAGAAAAAAACAACTAGAATTTGGAAAGAACATGTAATTCAATTTTACAGAACGAAAACAAATAACGCACACATTTTGAATAACAGCCGGAAGGAAAATAAGCGTTTGAAAGATGAAGTCAGAAGAATTGGCGAACAATTGAAGAAGCTAATAAATTGTCGAAGTTGCTTAAACTAACTTACCATACGTGAGTCCAATACTGTGAGAAAACAAAAAATATATTGCAAAACTTGGAGTACTGAATGGAGTAAGCAAAAAGAGGGCAATGGATAACGTAGATTCCAACAAACTCCAAGCAAGGAGAAAGTAAAAATAAAAACGGCACTAAATAATAAAATTTAAATGATTAAGAATATAATAATATATATCTAAGCCAAATTAATATTTCACTGATAGACCAGGAAGGAAATGAAGTAACAAATGGAAAACAAATTCAAAAAATAATACGAAGTTTCCACAAGAAGTTACACGATACGAGAACATAAATAAGGCAGCAGTCTTAACCAAAACAGAAGTTTAATATAAAATGTAGATTCAGGATAATTACCGGAGGTGTAATTGTTCTGAATCTACATTTAAATAATAGGGGTACTAGGAAGAAATACATTACCAGAAGAAGAAAAATTACGATAGACGGTTCATAGAAAGTTCATAGAATATCTGATAAAATTAGTAGTTTGGATTACTAAGCATAAAAAATTAAGAAATTGAAAAATGACAACTTATCGAAATATAAAGCCTAGTGTCATGTAATCATCATATATCAGACAAAATACAGTATTAGAGAAATAAATTGAACATCCGATATTAATACGAATATTTCCCTCATATAAAAAAAACCTTAAGATGATTACAATTATCGATTAATTAGAGAGGTAGATTTAAAAATTGTCAGTAGTGATAGACCACATCGACGATTCAACTGCATCAGGTGTCATGTTACCATTTCATTCATAACAGCCTAATTCAGAGATCAGCTCTATAAATTACTTCAATAATATACGGAAATATATCTAAATATCTCAGGCAAACCTAAACCAAGCAAAACCAACCCAAAATAGCTCAAACTAAGTAAAACCAACCCAGAATAATCAAAACTAACACAGACTAACCACAATTACGCGCGCTTGTCTCTTCACTAACCCAAATCAAGCAAAACCAACCCAGACTAACCATAATTAACAAAGTAAAGAGACCATCGCGCTACGCGGGCTTATCTTCGGTATCCCAGATTAAGCAAAAATAATCGAAAGCAGCTTTAATTAACCAAACAAGCGCATTAAGACGCGGCGCTATGCGTTTGACCAGCCCGCGTTACGGGATACAGAAATTTGTCATTATAAGTGTTCTTTGTTGGTGCTAAATTAATAAATGAGTATTTCAAATTTCATGTCCTGCTTTTAGTGCTGGCGCAAATGTCATTTTCCGAAATTGCGTCAATATTAAAGTATTTTACCTTATAAAGATACAGCAAAATCTTATAGAAGTTCTTCCAAATTATAAAAACTAATCCAAATATGATCGATTTTTTCTTAACGTTACGCCTCTGGTGAATGTTTTGATCTTTTGTTATTAGTATACCTGCCAAGTAACGTAAAAATGTATTTAAGATAGAAATTAGTTAGATAGTTGCATAATGTTTCAGTTTTTCCAGACATAATAGGTAGTTTAGATATCAGTGTGTTGCCAATACATTTAAACACCCTTGGTCCAAAATATTTTCCACTCAAGAATGGAGCCCACTTTTTTCATTTCATGTAAAACATTTAATAATATATTTATCGTTTGCACCCGATGAGTAAAATATGTCCAAGTATCCTAAAAAGCCATATAAAATTTTTGGTCTTGAGGAGTAAGCTGTGCCTTTGGAATAAAAACAAATAGCAATAATTTTCCTTTACTCTGACATATGAAATGAATCATTATTCAGTCAGTCGTTCTAATTATATCTTGTAACTATTGTGGACAATTATTTTGGACCAAAAGTGCTTAAATGTGTTTGCAACACACTGATATCTAAACTAGCTTTTATCTCTGGAAAAACTGAAACATTATGAAACTATTATCTAATTTCTAACTTAAATAAATTTTGAAGTTGTTTAGCAAGTATACTAATAACAAAAAAAACAAATCATTCACCAGTAGCGTAACATTCAAGAAAATCGAGAAAAAAAAAGAGAAATTAAAAGCTGATTTACTAAACTCAAAATTTCATACAAATTTCATACTTAGATTACGTTTTTAATTTGGAAGAACTTTCCTTTATAAGATTTTGCTGTATTTGATTCCGGGAAATGACATTTGCTCCCGCACTAAAAGCAGTTAATAAAATCTTAAATACTGATTTATTGTTTTAGGGCAAGCACCTACTTTTATCAAGAATAACATTTTCTGAGGAAGCATTAATAAAGAAGTTTCCCATATGTTGCATACTTTTTTGGACACACTGGAGAAGGGGGTCCAGTTTTCGTCGAGGATCCTCATTTTGGCCCGGCTACATGTCCTGAAAATTCCAACCCTCTAGCTATACTGGAACATACTTAATTAAAGGGGCGCGGGCGTTTCACTTTGATAACCGTTTCAACTTTGATAAGCGTTTCACTTTGATAAGCGTTTCATTTTTGTGACTTTAACCTCGCTAAAGAAGTTTCACTTCAAAAATAAATCAAGATCGAACCTTCGAATTGCTTGTACAATTTTGCTTATAATTTGGATCTGAAACAGTTCAACTATAAGTTAATAAAACTAAGTAAAAAAAAGAAATATCTGAAAGCAAATTAAATATTTAATTATTGTAACTATGGCATTTGAATGTTATCAAATAAATAAACAGGGGCGTTACTGTGCTTATGAGTGGCGCGGTGTAGTTATAGATAAAGGTGATCGGATCAATTACTTATAATTTCATATATATGGTGAGAGTTATTATAATTTGCCAATAAATGAGATACAACCTTTAATGGACGAGCTACCAGATCTCATAAATTAAAGTGTGTTCAATACTGGTATGTCATAATGATGACACCAGCAAATTCCATAAGAATGCGCTTGGTGTCATGATGACGTAACATTGAACCTGTATTGAACAAACTATACAATACCTGTTGTGTATAAACTGTACACTTCCCTATGTCACTCCGCTAGACAGTGAGATATTAGGTTTGTTCTAGCAGCGATTTCAAACGGTTCCAAACCGTACGGAGTTTGCGCATAGCCATATAAGCGACGCTTATATCGTTATGCGCAAACTCCGGACGGTTTAAAACCGTTTGAAATCGCTGCTAGAACAGACCTATTATCAGGTTGAATTATTGACAGTTTGGCACCTGAATGGATAGGCAAATACGGGACCGTATCTTAACCAGCTAGTTGTTTAGAGATAACTTTTTTGTAAGACAATTTGAAAGAGAAATTGTGTAGAAATAAAGTTAATAACATAGAATAACTAAATAAATGATTAAGGAGGGAAATGAAAGTGGGTATAAAGGAAGTTATTAAGTGCCAAATTCTATCAAGACAATAAAAAAGCAACTAAGTTGGGGCTTGAAAACACATTTTTATCCACCATACTGAAATATAATTTTTGACACTCAACGCGCGTTGCGCTATGTTAGCATAATCAGGAATAGATTAAAACTGATGATGCTAATATGTTGAGCGCAAAGCTTGTCAAAGCACAAAAATATTGTTTCCATAATCCCGAAAAACCGTGTTGTGGAACTTATATAGCTAACGAAGGGGGTAATGTTGAAAATATGTGTTAATTATTTACTTATTTATTTCTTTGGAATTTATAGGTGTTATTTGTAATTATTTAATAAGCCACATATTTGGAAATGTTTTTAGTAATTAGGCTATTATGTCTTGCTAATTAAATTAATAAACACACATCTTTACTCGTTTTCTATATAAACCTACTATTAAAACGACATTTAGTTTGGCTACCCTGTATAAAAATACATTCTGAAAAACGTATAAAAACTTAATATTAATACAAAGGTATTGTTAAGATTTTTGTTAAAAAGATACAATTTAGAGTAAATTGCCGTGTCCAAAATTCGGAATGTGGTGTTCATTTAGTGTATACGCAGCTTCATATAGACGACGGTAAAACTAAGCTAAATTTTATTAATGTCTTAGTGGATCTTATGTTTTTCCGCCAAGTGCCTATGCAAATTCCCTTTTCTTTTAGTTTTGAAGTTGCAAAGCGTGCAGTGATACTTCGGTTCATTTCCACAGTCCTTTACGTGATTATTGTAACTTGTTTTGAGATTAAAACCCTTGCCACAAAGACTACAGCAAAATCGAAACACTGAAAGTTAAAATAATTAAAATATTTTCGAATTCATAGCACTAGTTATCCTATGAGCCTTGAATAAAAGGGAATGACTGAAACAAATGGAGATTAGAGATGGAATCAATTAGATAAAACAGATTAAATTCTACAAACCAATGTTTTATATAAAATCGAAAAGAAATATACTGACATATCATTACATTTAGTGTTAACATAGTTTTTACCTATAAGGCAACAGTGAGGCTTGGGCCAACTCAAATTAACAGTGGTATTTTAATAATCTAGTGCATTATTTTCAATAAAACCATTCTCCAAGAATTAAGCAACTATTCTTTATTTTCAGCTTATATTTAGTAACACTAAAAATCTATGGCACGCAAATTTATAAAATAATGGCACAAACAAAATTTCCGTCTAGGACCTAAAATTACCGACTACATGTATATATTTACGAAACGAAATATAAGGAATCGCTTATATACAATTTAGGTCAAAGGTTAACACCGACTATTATACAGTTAAATATTAGTAGATTTAATCTATAGAATTATTGTAATAAAGTTAGATAACCTTATAGAATATAGGGTGAAAGGCTGGCTAAAAGTTGTAAAACAAGTGACCAAGTGTAATTTAGAACCACAACAATGTATTGGTTTAAGGAAGCAGCCGCCATAAATTCCCAGCTAAGCTATGATACAGTAGCAGCGAATGGACAAACGTTGCTTGATTTTTCAATGGAATCGCTTTTACTTTTAATATTTTGAATGCCTTCCCTTTTTAATGTCTTTTTCAGCACCCCTCCTAAAAACAGTAATAATCCCTGGAAAACATATCTGGGTTAAAAAGAGGCTGATGCGTCTCTTGAAAACTATAGTTAGGTTCATAATTGTGCCCCAGTTGTAAGCAAATTAATAAAGTTCATAATTTAACCATTTAGTGAGACAAAACTTGTATTATTACCGAGAAGAATTAAAAATGTAATCAACTTAAATAGTTTGATAATTAACATCAAACGACAAGTAAAGAATGATACGTCTAGCGACTAGTTCTCTTCACCAATCAGAGTCGACCAATCTATTTAAGTACTAGTTTCTTTTATCTGAGGGTACTACGCGAAAGGCTTTTCGAAAGGGTCTTTCTTTATAGACGTACATTTTATCGCGAAACTCTAGCACATGTTACCGAGGATCTTTCCAGAATTAATTCTATTAGATCCACTTTAGCTCATTAAAAACAAAGTCATCGATGATCTCTCGGCTTTTTCCAATCAGAAATTGGCTTATTACAAACTTCTAAAATCGAGTGGCTAAGGGGCCACTTTGCTTTGTTTTCATAGTTTCCTATCCTTCTGCAAAACATTTTATTCTATCCCTCATATATTTCTTCAGGATAGTATCACTGTTGAAATTCTGCATCAGCCTTATTGTGACTTGTGTTCACTATTTTATTTCTAGCTGTTTCCTTGTGAATAACCGAGCAAATCATCAGATTGTTTTCAAGATGATTTGATAATTGGACTAGGTGTGAATTTTCTATTTCAATTCCACAACTAAAGTGGTAGTATTTTAGTGAAATACTACTGAATACTGGCCCTAGCCCATGAAATCCACACGCACAACCTACGCGTGGGTTAGCCATAGTGGAATGGGGTGAGGAAAACAATGTCCAGTTTAACGCAGGAAAGACTCATGCAGCTGTATTTTCAAAAAAGCAAATGCCGCAGGGGCTGACGTATCAACGACAGGACAAACACTGATTCTGGCCTCATCCATAAGCTTGCTGGGCATTAACGTAGAGAACAATATGTCTTGGCGTCGCCAAAATCGCCAAGGCAGCAGCACAAAAGCTAGGAGCAAAACAGTTGTATACACTTCATCAGCTCTTACTGCTACATAAGGACCATCTTTGGAATACTGCTCCCATGTAGAGGGAGAGGGTTGGTTCAATAGGCGCACGAAAGAAGCGACGTTCTTGTGGTCTTTAAATATTCCTTTCGCTGGGCCACGCATACCATTTCCTTACTCTCTAGCTTTAATATTCCTTTAATTTCGGTATAGCCACCAAGGATTCGTTAGCAACCGTGGGTGGAATTATCATCTAAATTAATTGTGCATTTTAAGTCATTTAAAGGATTATAGCTATTTTCAATTTTTTACACACCAGTGGGCCAAATTAAACTTAACATATTTTTTAATCACTAATAACTTTCTATATGTTGCACCTATTTTTTTTGGAGGGCTAGCAGGCTTAAATGTTCTCACTAGCATATCCAAGTTTGATTACATAATTTTAGACAAGAAGTGTTTCTAAAACGTTGCTTTTATCGGTTTTTCCTAAAATTAATTTTAACGCCTTTTTCGATAGCTAAACTTTTAATAACGTAATGAATAAAAAGAAAATGTACCTAAATATTTATTGCATAAACGTAACATTACAGTGAATACAAAAATTAGAAGAATTGTTTATGTATGTAACAATCTTAATCAAAGCCAACGGCTCGGTTAATCAACTATTGGATAAATATTCGCCAGCAAAAAAGTATTCCTCCTTGAAGGTTGTTTTCCTCTTCTTGTCATTGAATCATGGTGAACCATATTTTGCATCACTCCCCATATCTACAAGTTTCAGATAGGAGCTATTAGGGGGCCAATTAGAAGGTGCGATGAAATCTAATGAAATGAAATGAATGGCCGACTTGAGCGCACTCGATCTTGTTGAAAAATATAATTCAATGATTAATAAATTATTTCTGGAAGTATTTATGACAGAACCTCTCTTTGAGTTACTTGCTCAGGTATGAAACATCCAAGGAAACTACAACTACTTCTGGAAAATGATGCCTTTCAATTAAAAATTTTAATTGCAAGTCAACTCTACGCACAGATGATCTCTCTATTCCTGTTTGTTTTAAACAATTTTCACAATTTTTGGGTTTATCGTAATGTTTCCTCTAGTTATTGATTGCTGTTTTCGTCCTACTATAGCCAGCGTTCAGTTCAATTGAATTATTTGTCTAACTGAAATATCTTAAAGAGGTTGTACAGGGTTATCCAACGAGGACTAGACAAGGCGATTTTTTGACTTTCCCTGTTCTTTTATAAAAAAAACTTATGTAATTTTCTTCCGCGAATTCGGATATGTTCAGCAAAAACAATTGAACATCAAATAAAAGTGCTAGGGGTCACTTTGATATATTACTACATTGTTGGACTCTCTGGAAAACGGTTTGCACATCCCTATCTTAAGTTTTCAT
>MU189474.1:27031-41510 GCA_016904865.1 Pissodes strobi | reverse complement strand
TTTTTTTTCCCTAATGTTTTGTATGTCTGTATAAATTATTTCCCTTTTCTCTTTAGTTAAGGCTATTGTCATGTTAGTTGTATTATAAATAAACCCTAAAAATGGGCATTGTTGCGTGGGAATAACTACGCTTTTTTCGGAATTATAATCTTAAATCTTGTAATGTTTGTATAATTTTATTTATACTTTTAAGCAATTCTTTTTTGAAATACCAATAAGTAGCCAATCGTCTAAATAGAGTACAGTTTTTATACCCTTTAATTTTACATATCTTACAACTGGTTTCAGAAGTTTTGTGAAAAGATATGGAACTCACTATACATAAACCAGATGGAACGCAAGTAAACTGGTATAGTACGTTGCAAAAGTCGAACCTTAAAAACTTCCTATGACTACTGTGGATTGGAATAAGGAAATATGCATCTTTAAGATCAATTTTCCCGAGAATGCGTAATTTGAAATTAAATTTTGTGCCCTCCTGTAGTCTTCGAGTTTAAAATGGGATGCTGTCATATACCTATTTAAGTTTTTAAGTTGGCATAAATCGATATTTCCCATTGGGTGAGTACGACGATAAGAATTCGCCATACACCGATTTACATTCCTCGCCAGCCACGATTTTTAAAAGTTCATTAATCGCCGATTGATACTTGGCGATTTCACAGTTCTTATACCCGAATTTACAGCCAAATCTTGAGGTTTCCCTGATTAAGGAAACATTAGAATAGGGTATATTTAATTATTTGACAAGTCTGTCAGGTCTATACTAAGATTCTGAGGCATGCTTAAGGTCAAGAAACAACCACAAATACGGCCCTTAATGTCGCAACGTACTTTGCTAATCTGTAGTGGTGTCCTTGAAGGGGATTCTATAACCTTGTACCCACGCTATTGTTGAACTGTTTATATTTAATTTCTGCCAATTTTGAACGTATAATATTAGTTCAGATGGTTGGCTTATTAAAATTATTGAAAAGGAAGGCTAAAACCCACGGACTAGTTGTTTCTGTAATTGATAGAAGTAGTTGTTTTGGCGTGCGTGTTGCAGGATTTAGTACAGTTTCTACTTCAAGATTTAATTTTGGTGGTCTGAGGACATTGCAGTTGGCGGATACTGCTCTATCATACTGATTTTTTTTTTGAATTTAGTCTCTTAAATAAGTAATTGTTCCATCTAAAAACTATCTGGGTATACAGTTATTTCTGATGTTGGTAAGTCTCGATTCGAATGAGTTACTTCCTCAGCTAGCATGAGAGGATCTTCTAATGCATCTGCAAATGCAAAAGAATTTCCTTGGTTTTGCTACTTATGGTATCGATTGAATCTGCAAATGCAACGATATATTAGCCATATTTACAACATCTGCAAATGCTGTAATTTCTGTTTTTGAACAGAAAAATAGCTTCATGAATAAATTCACTACCTGCAACTGCAATTGCAGGCAGTGGAGGGTACGATCGATTGTATCTGCTAATACAACGAACTCTTCACCCTTTTGCGTGCTGCTTAACTCTCGTTATGCTATCGACTGCATCTGCAAATGCAACGATTTTATAACATATTTACAGTATCTGCAAATACTGTAATTTCTGTAACGTAAAGAAAACGGGATATGATGAGCCATAGACAAGAACTTGCATGTTGTCTTCTTATGTAAGAGGGTTGCAATAGTATGGTGGTTATTTGTTTATGTATCTGCAAATACATAGCATTATACCATTTTATTTTTGTCGGTACATATATCCTTTACATCGGCAAATGTAGGGATATAGTGTGTCGCTAACATAATATACCTACTGGGGTGGAGGCTGTTGAGGCCCTTCACATCTGCAAATGTGAAGGCCAATTTTAGTGAAAGTCATTCGCATCTGCAAATGCGAACATGAAAATAGGTATTATTATTATTTATTAACCTGTCCTGCAAGCAATGTTTTACTTCAATTTTTTCCTTACCGGCTCATATCAACACGAATTTTTTACAATTAATGCGTGCCGGTATTACATCGATTCGACAAAGCCGAACGATAAATTTATGACGAGCGGCTAAATTCTAAGTTGCGACACGAATCCATGTCTCTACGTTGTAGCAGAATTTCTATTAATTTACCTTTTTTTCATAATTTTGGATTAGCTTTGGGTTCTGTTGATTGAGCCCGCGTAGCGAGCGAAGCGAGCGGAGGGTCATACAAAGGCATAATAATGCCCAACTTGGGATTTAGTGGCGCGTAAATTATAAGTCAGCTTGCCTTTGTGGCTAGTTTTTAGGGGTTAATTTCGTGAGAAAATGGCACTCTTAGACTTACTCATAAAAAAAAAAATGTAATACAGTAATAACAATAATTACAATATACATAGTCCTTATCCCCCTACACAGTGTTTTTGAATACTGGTATTGAGGATATGCATTTTACTAATAACAGTATGATTTTTTTATAAAATCTCTAGTATTTTGGCTATGGATATCCCTTGAAAATATTATGTTAATATTATTTGATTTTTGAGTTTTATTTACTATCCTGTAGATAAGTTTATTCTGTTCATACTCCTAAATTCTCATGATATACAGTATGAGTCACTGGATCATAATTACATATAACTTTTAGTATTTTGTCTTGCCATATTTGCATCGAATTGTAGTTTATAGTCCCACATATGCCCCATACGGGGATTAAATATCGAAAACGTGATAATACGAAGACATTATAAACATTTTGTTTTTATTTTTTATATTTATCTTTATATGGTATAAAGGTTTTACTCTATGTAAAACATTAATAAATGTAACAATGTTTTGTCATGCCCTCGTATATAATAACAGTTTGCTAGTATAATTAAAATCCAGCACATTTAATTTTGTTAAGATAGCGTCTCGATGACGAGAAGGAAAATATGTATATCATTTTTTTTCTTTACTGATTCATTCGCATTTTTGACTGTAACCAGTTCGCACTCTATTTTGTTCTAATATAGTTAGTTTTAGAAGATTGAGAGTGTATTTATTTTAATTTTATTACGAGAGATAGTTTCTGTTTTTATATATCTAAGATAACCAGGTATTTATGTATTTTTGAAATTTTGGCATATAATCTTATATGGACTCACCCCCTGATTTGCTTCTTACGATGAATATTTTCCCCTTTTTTCGCCTCCTTTGCGACGCAAACACTAACACTGTCTTAAAATACGATTTTTAGGCATTTTTCTTCTTAAAACCTAAAGAAAGATCCGATTTACGGATCTTTACTACTTGTCACCGAACGGTACAAAATTGTAATGACGCAACAGGGCTATGAGCTCGAGCGACCGGGCCTGGGACGGCTGAATCATCTTGTTTTTTGATAACTTCTTTAAAACTTGTACCGGTTGGGATAAAATTGTATACTACAAAGTGTAATGAAGGACGGCGGGGATGCGAAAGATAATATCCGGGGTCCGCTATGTTTATGATGAATCTAAACCGCCCGACAAATCGAATTCAAAAATTAGTTTTTCCGGAATAAATATCGCCGAGTTAATATGAATACCGCCGCAAACTTTGAGGAGGGCATTGTATGAAGTGAAAATGTAAAATATATAAATGTAAACGTTAAACAAGGCATGTAGCGCCATAAACCGTGTCGTTCGGCAGAAGTCGGAATCTAAGGCTCCCTACAGCGGCGAGCAGTGTTGCCAACGACACGGAAACTTCCGTGTTTTCACGGGTTTTTGAAACTAGAACACGGACACGGATTTTATTGGGTTCCGTGCAATGAAAACTCGGATTTTTTACAGATGATTTGGCGTTATTATATTTATGTGTCATATGTCCATTTTAATATAATTCGCTTAATTTTAATCGATATTTCATATAGATATTATTCAATCCTAAAAATAGATGTGCCAATCAACTGGTCTCTTTAGTTTCAAAGATACATTGATAAATCCGAATTTCAAAATATTGACGACCACTGACAATTTTGGGCTTTGGGTCAAACGCTCAATGCGAAAGAAATTTCGCCATGAACGCCGGTGGAAGGGGGCAGTTGCCTGAAGTATTAAAATAATGCATAGTATAAAAATACATTTCAAATTCATTAAAATTTAGAAAAACTATCTGACCTTCTGGGGAATTACCGAAAACGTGGGGAATTTCAACAGGTGTGGGGATTTTGTGGGTATATAATCACTGTGGGGATTTTGTTTGTAACACTTTAAATATACCGATAGAAAAAGCAACGTGCTTTATATTTTCACGTGATTTTTCCAGGAACAGTGTCTTTTCCCTTTGTAACTTACAATTTTCATTAAGTAGCAGGTTTTTTTTCTTCTAGTTCCTTTATGATTCGCTTCAGAAGCACGATCTCTGTTTCATTTTGTCTCACTTGATTCATCTTCATGAACACACAATGTGGATGGATAAAAATGATTTCCACACTTTCCGCAAGTTGAGACTAACGTTTCTACGTTTTTTTTGCAATGAAAGTACTTTTTTACGTTTTCTGTTTGGATTGGATTTTTACGTGGCATTTCACTCGGTGCCATCTTTGGACTGATAGGTTTGAACAGCCATTAGTTTTTCATCCTTAATGTATTTTATATATTCTTTTTTGCTGCTTAAGCTGTTCGCCTTCAGAGAAAACCTCTTCAATAGATGCTGCCCCGCAGAAGAGATTGTTTTTCCTGCTTCAGCCGAAAAATCTACTTAGATTATTGTTCAACCTCAGTGTTAAGTTCCGCAATAACTTGCCTCAAGCTGTCCAGTGCTGCATCAGGATCAACATCAGTAGCCGCATCTCTGCAGTAGTTAGAGCACCAGATTAGGTTATATCTTATAACGGTGACACTCGATTTTTGCCTTGAACAGCAATTTTTGTTAAAAACATTTAGACATATTAGACAGAACAAGTTGTTTTGTTCTTTACTTGTTTATAGATGGAACTCTTCTATCAACTAACACGTCCATATGTCGGGTACTAATATAAGTTTTAACACGTATTTAGGTTACCAGAACCAGCGATGCCGGTATTCAGCTTAATACCGCACATCTGGTTGGACGTGGTGGTCATAACGATGGTTTCGTACACAATCACGATGTCTATGGCCCTTATTTTTGCGAGAAAGCTCATGTACGAAGTGGATTCAAATCAAGAACTTTTAGCTTTGGTAAATACACTTTGATTGGTTCAAGGATTCAGTGGGTTTTTAATATAATATTAATACAATTAGGCTGGATTTATAAACTCGAAAAGTTGGCAGTGTTAAGGTTCAGTTAGCAGTTGAAATTTTATGTCCCTAGTATCTGCTTTTTTTAATCAATCAAATATTAACTTTCCAAGTTTTTTGTTGTATATAAATACTAAACAATGAACTGTGTAAACTTTGGGCCTTTACTGCTGTTATCTAGAGATAATTTTTAGGGTCTGAGTAATTGCGTCGGTTCCTTCTTCTCCTGCCTGCCGGTGACGGCGTCGCTGTCCCGTTCCATGATCCAGCAGCAGGTAGGCGGCGTCACTCAGCTGGCAAGCGTCGTCAGCAGCGTCCTGCTATTGATCGTCTTGCTATGGGTGGGGCCCGTGTTCCAGACATTGCCTCGCTGCGTCTTGGCCAGTATAATCGTTGTGGCACTAAAGGTAAGTGGAATATTATGAATTATTCTTCAAATAATATAATGATGCCTCTCCACCTGTATTTAAGGGACCTGTCGGAGAAATGAGATTTTTGACAGGGAATTTGAAACAAATAGAATAGCTCAATGTTCTTTTCAGGGGATGTTGCTCCAAATAAAAGACCTGCCGCGTCACTGGCGCCTGAGCAGATGGGACGGTTTCGTTTGGGCCGTCACGTTCTTCGTCACTCTGTTCGTTCAAATAAGCGTCGGATTGGCGGCGGGCGTGGCCGCCTCCCTAATCAGCGTGGCGGCGCAGGGACTGAGGCCGCGCGCGTCCATTTTGGGCCGTCTAGCCGGTACGGACCTGTATCTGGACATGAAGAGACACAAAGCGGTAATTATTTTGCTATTGCCGCACTTTATTGTATTTTTCTCAGTTTGGGGAACAATATTGAAAACATATCCCTACTGGGTAAATTATATATAATTTTTCAAATAATCAACTACCGAAAGGGTCAATTATTTGGGGGGATTATCGACCCAAACAAATCACTTTTACTATAGTTTGAGCTGTACTAACCATGCAGTATTGAAACCATTATTAAATCTATATACCTTTTCTATTTTTGTAGACTATAGATGTTCCCGGATTGAAAATAATCCATTTTGTCGGAGGACTAAGCTTCGCTTCGCGGGACGCGTTCAAGGAACTTTTCATCCAGAAAGTTGGCTTAGATGCTGCCGCCCTTTTGAGGAAACGAGCTAAGCTTCGAGACAAGGTATATAAATATTTCGAAACTAGTAGTCCAAAATTGTGAATTATTTTGTGATTTTAGGGTATCTACGTAGACGAAGAAGAAGAACTGCTCGCGAGAGGAATAATCATCGATTTTTCCTCGCTCACTTTCCTAGATCCGTCCGGAGTAGTTTTCCTGAGACAGCTACAGCTCGATCTTGAGAAATTGGGAATTGCCTTGTACATAGCCGGGTGTTCGGGTAAATTATTCATTAATTATTTGAAGAGTTACGTGTGTTAATCGAGACATAATTTATTTTGCAGGTCAAGCCTATGAAGTGATGACAAACTGTGATAGGTGGGAAAAGAAGGACAGTAAATTCACGATTTTCCCCACCGTACATGATGCCGTACTATACGCTCAATCCAATATTTTAGTACGAAATAGTGTGAAAATCAACCATGATGATGTATAGATCTAAATATGTTTTAAGTTTAATAACGTTTATATTGTTTGATAGTACTTATAGCTAGTGTTGTTTCCGAGATTTCAATAATTTATTATGTATGGACTGTTACTACTTGCTAAGTGAATCGCGTGATTAAAATGTATATAGAGTTCCGCTGTGCGGTATATATACATTTTGTGCCTTAAATATTATATAGACCTAACTTATTTTGACATGTATTGTTTATTTGTGCCCTAATTATCATCCCATTTGTGATTCTTGGACCGTGTGAGAGTCTGACGATCAATCACTCACAGTTGCGCAGTGAATATTCGAATACTCGTGAGTGTTATTTGCGTTTTACAACACTCATTTGATATTTGTTTATAACTATAGGTATCTCATCGACTCTACGTATTATGCGACAGCTGCGGTGTCGATTTTTATTGGATAAAGTAATGAAATCATGTAGATTTTTCATATCATTGCGTGGAGCACTGACTTAAGTGACGAAAATACAAAGGGCCTTTAAATGCTATAGAACAACAATTTATTGAAATCACAATTACAAGTCTCTACTAGTATCAACCATTGATTTGTATAGGAGTGGATAAGCAATAGCCGCCTGTTGCACTATTGAAAAGTGGCAACCTATGGGCGAAAAAACGAATTTCTGCGCATGACAAAATCGAAAAACGTAAACAAAGATGATCCCGTTTCGTCATGCGCACTAAAACATTTGCCGTCTCAGCAGGCGTGGATCAGGACCGAACTTGGCTTTTGTCTTTGACGTTTTTTCGTTTTGACGGCGTGGCGTCTTGTGTTGATAATTCGAATATTAAAGACTATATTAAAATAATGGAAGCCGATTTTAATAATAAAATCTAATTTATTAAAAATAGTGTGAACATGAAATTTTTATTGAGCTGCCGTATAGGACGCGATCTCGGTGAATGCTCGACTGTCGTCATCTTCCTTGGCCCCTCGACGTGGATACCAGATATCACTTTTGCTAGATCAGCATCAAGCCATATTTACGCTATCAGGCCGTGATGTCCTCGTTGCCGTATTTTCAAATCGATAACAGTCGGCCTTGCTACCTGTACCACGTCCTCGGGGTTGTTGAATCATATGTTCAGATCTGTAAAATACAAACATTAATTACTTCTCTTATCACAATTAACTACAGATTTTGACCTCGTTGGTCGTGTTTTAGGTCTAGGATGGGTAAAATAGTTTTAGGATAAAATTGAAGGAAAATTAAATACTCGTTGTATTTGCTAGCCACTTCGTTAGTGGATTTGCTTGAACAAGCTATTCTATAGCTTATTTCTTAGCTGTTTTGTAATTGAGTACTGTCATCGTGTCGACCTAGGCCTTGTATTGACGTTTCAATACGTGTGTGTAGCTACAGCTGATGTTTTGTTACTTTAGCAATTTGACGACTTAGCGTCTTTATTATTGGGTTAATGAGCGGTAATTGTTTTTCAGTACTTAAGACTATCCTTTTTTTTTGAATGTATTTGTTTATTTATATATAATCCTGGTATTTATCGCGAATCAACCAACATTATATATACTTACTTAAAAATGGAATTATGCAAAAAATAAAAAAAATAGAAATGACTTTTTTTTTTGTTCCAAAAAAAATACCGAAAAACATAAAACCTACATTTTCGTCGCCCACTTTTTAATCTTCTGCTATATTAGAATCTTCGTCAGATTCTGTGCTTACATTCACTTCGTATGATTTTAACTTATCTAAAGAGACTATCCTTTTATATTTCTTTTGCGATCTCGTAGATCCTGCAAGGTCTTCGACTACAAATCTATCTTTGTCCAAGACTTTGGTTACAACATAAGAACCTGCGTATTTGGGCAAAAGTTTCTTACTTTGACCCTGATTTGATGGTTGAACGTTTCTAACCAATACGTAGTCACCGGATTTAAATGTTTTTCCTTTGGTTCGTCGTAAATCGTATCTAGCCTTATCGATGCTTTGCCTCTTACCTATTAGTCCCTTGACTGACTCTCTTGTTTTCGTTACGTCTGAGTCATACGTTTTCAGAACTACTTCGTTTGCTAAAATAGCATTGGCAACACCGCGTGGTGCATAACCAAGAAGTAACTCGTAAGGGGAGTTTTTTGTTGTATTGTTTACACTGCTATTTAAACCCCAACGTACTTTCTGCACTGTTTCGTCCCATCGATCTTCTTCGTTAGTGGAAGTTGATAAGGATGCTAAAATAGTGCGGTTGTACCTTTCTACCTGCCCGTTTGCCCGTGGCGTGGCAGTAGCGTTTAATACATGTTTAATGTTGAGACTTTTACAAAAGCCTTCAAACTTCTTGTCAGTATAACAGGATCCTCGGTCACTAATAATTCTTCTAGGTACACCAAAATTGGAAATTATTTCGTCCAAAAATTTTAGAACTGGACCGGTTTTTGTTGATTGTACAGGTTTCATGAAAACAAATTTTGTGAAAGCCTCTACAACCACGATGAGATACATATTTTTCCTGCGAGACTTGACGAAGAGACCTAAATGGTCAATATGTATTGTGTCAAATGGTTCGGCTACTTTTTCGATTGGGTGTAAAAATCCCGGGTGACGTCCACCTGGCTCTTTATTATAGAGCCAGTCCAAACAGCAAGATATGTATTTTTTTACATATCTGCGCATGCCTGGAAACCAGTAGGTCTTAGAAATATTAGATAATGTTTTGTCTAATGCTAAATGTCCACCACCGTCGTGGAAATGCATTAGAATTTGCCTACGTGCCGTTTTGGGGATTACCCATTTACTTCCATCTTCGGTGATTTTATACAGGCGATTATTTATTTTGCAATATTCTTTATGTAGATTTTGATCCTCAGTGTCCGCAGGTTCTTTGCTTAAAACATCTAAAATATGTTTGCATCGTTCGTCAGCGAGCTGCGCAGTAAGTACCCAATCCTCGTGATTGATATTTACTACGTTTGCAGCCACTATCAAACCACTCCGAATTGAGAGCCACCACCTCCCAATTCTAGGAATTAGATCTCTTTTACTCAGGGTCGTTCTTATAGCGTTGCAATCCGTAACCACTTTGAAATGGATTCCAATTAAATAAATTCTAAATTGTTTTAGAGAATTTACCACAGCTAATGTTTCCAACTCGTATGAGTGGTACCGCTGTTCCTCTTTAGTGGTTTGTTTTGAAAAATACATGCAAGCATGTAACGTGTCATCACTTTGTTTTTGTAAAAGTATACCACCAATACCCCACTTTGAGGCATCGCAGTGTACTTCAGTAGGTAGTTCAGGGTCGTATAAAGCTAAAATGGGTCTTGATATCAATTTTTCTTTCAAGGTTTCAAAGGCATTTTGTTGACTTTGCGTCCAATCGAATTTTACGCCCTTTTTCGTAAGAGCTGTCAATGGTTTGGCTATAGTGGCAAAGTCTTTAATGTATTTCGGAAAATACCTGGAAAGACCTAAAAACTGCCTGACTGTATGTACGTCTTTTGGCTCTGGAAATTTTGATACAGCGTCTGTATTTCTTTTTCCTGGCTGAATACCACGTTGGCTAATTTCATGTCCAAGATAGTCTATTTTGGACATAAAAAAGTGACACTTTGTCAGGCGTAGAGTTAGACCGGATTTTTCTAATACCCTCAAAACGTTTTCGAGGTTAACAATTCCTTCTTCAAAAGTTGATGCTGGTAGAAGAACATTATCCATGTAGGCCAAAGCCTTTCCATATCTCAGATTACCTAACACGTTGTTAATGGTTTTCTGAAATACGGCCGGCCCATTTGCCACACCAAAAGGCATTCGAACGTATTCATAATGCCCGTCGGGTGTAACAAAAGCCGTTTTTGGAATTGAGTCAGGAGCCATCTCAATTTGATGGTATCCACTGGTTAAATCTAAACTAGTAAAATATGAAGCATTTTTGAGTTTTTCCAAAAATTCATCAATGCGTGGAAGAGGAAATCTGTCTTTTATTGTTTTTGCATTTAATGCGCGATAGTCAACCACCATCCTCTGCTCGCCATTTTTCTTTTTGACCAGCAGTATAGGGCTTGCATAAGGGGAACTTGATTCACGAATTATATTATTTTTCAATAAATCGTCGACAATATCTCTAAACAACGGGTTTATCATCTGTCAAATTTATACTCATTTTTAAAACATCAGTTTTTCCCAATTCTTTTGTAGTACGTGCAAAACATGATCGAAATTTATTTAACAAATTCATCAATTCAGTAACCTGTTCTGAAGATAAATTTTCATTAAAAGAAACATCGTTTTTACTCAGGAACGTTTCCCGCTTATCGATTTTGGAGTATAAAACGCAAGTGTCAGATTTCATACTTATTTCTTCAAAACAAATAACTGATGTGACTAAAATTTTATTTTTACTGACCTTTAATTCATTTGATGACAGGTTTGCTAACGTAACAAATCCTTCTTTGCCATTTATTACACACTCGTCGATGTAATATTCATTTCCTGGAATCGATCGTAAACCTCCCAATACAAAAACATCGTCAGACATTTGATCACGGGATGTGATTTTGATGACTGCTACAGTTCTCGGCGGAATGACGCAATCTTGCTTGGCCCATAATGGAATTTTTCTTAAAGGAATATTAAGAATATCAGAAATCTCTTTTGTTTTTGGAATAAGGCGTACGTTATTGCCCGTTGCAATAAGCATAATATTTTGTTGATTGATTAGGTTTTGGCCAATAATAATGGGAACTGTCTGAGTCACGTCTGGCACAATTAAACAATCGACGTTTGTTTCAGCAAGGTCTATTTTTATATTGACGTTTCCTTCGCCAATAATCGAGACTCTAGAGCCACCGTAACCAGATACGGTTAATGTGCTCGGATTAAAATGTATGCCAGCTTCCTTGGCAACCGTTTCTTTGAGTAATACCGCTCCACAACCAGTATCGATATATGCTCGCGTTGGCATTTTGTTTATTAAACAATCAAAAAAATAACGATCGTTTAAAGACACGTTGCCTTCGATAACATTATTTTTGATATCTTGCCTTTTCGGCTTTTTGCAGTTATTTGATGTATGCCCTAACCTTTTGCAACTTGAACATTCAACCCTGGCCTTTGGACAATCTGGGGAAATATGACCCCTTTCTTGACAATTAAAACATTTGACAAAATCCTTTTCAACTTTTTGCCGCTTCTCGGTCGGCTCATAACGAAGTTCGTTAGGATCCAGCTTAGGGAAACGTTTTCCCAAATAACCCCGTGAAGGGCCAGCAATACTGGGAGAAGACGTAAAAGGCACCTGCAATTTGCTTCTTAGGTCTTGTCGATTTTTATCGCGATTTTTGTATATATCTTCCTGTCTTAAAGCTGACAAATATTCTGCGTAAAACTCGTCTGGAGCACTGTATCTTCCTGCACGGGCGCCTGCTTGCAAGGACGGATCCCTTATGCCGTCAATTAGGCAGGACACTGCCCTTTTCCCAGTTACATCGCAGGCACTTAGAAGATCCATTTTATCAAAATAGTGTTTTTCCCACGTTTCATATGGTTGTTTTGACCTATTTACTAGTTTTCGGAGGGTAGCAGCAAAATCCTGATGTTCAGGGAAACTTCTTAGAAGCAGAACTTTCCACTCTTCCCAATTCATATTATAATCATTTAAATTGTCATACCATTGACGCGAGAGTCCTCGTAAACGGCTTTGCATGTGAAAAACAATCGTATTGTCATCCCATTGGTTGATTCTTGCCAGCTGTTCAATCTTTTCTATCCACCTTTTCATGCTTAAATTTGGGCTTCCTGGTTCAAATTCTGGAATACATTCGGGTCGGATCAGCATTCTCGGTTGTTGTAGTATTGCCTGTTGTGGTGTAGGTATTTGATTTTCAATCAATCTTTCCACGAGACGTTCTAAACGAGATACAGAATCTATAGGACCACGTTGGTCCATCTCATTTACAGCACGTTGCTGTACATTTTCAGTGACATCGTGTTCATTTATGCGTCGAGCACGTTGCTCATTCGCGTTTTGAACACTTTGTTCACTTTCGTGTTGAACACGTTGTTCATTTCTATGTTGAGCACGTTGCTCTATTACTTCACTTGAAATCTCATGAATAATTATTTCAGGCGTGTGAGTTTCATTACGTGACGTACATGGATCTACATTTCTTGACCTTTTATTAGGGATCTTGGACCTTTTCCCTTTATTTTTGTACTTATCTCTCGTGTCCGTTTTCCTATTTTTGCGTTTATAATCGTAATTGTCTCTCGAACTAGCACTAGAGTCTGAATCCATTATTCAAACTTAATAACTAAAAATAAGTACATACAATTCAATCCTTCGTTTAATCAACAAGCCCACTTCAATGTCCAGCACTAAATTTCCATCCAAAACACTTTGCTTAGTCACTTATCAATCACTTAAAACTAAACGTTTGTGGCTCGTCTTGCCACCAATCTCAACGAAAAACAGTGTGTACAATTCCACCGCTGCTTTATTAAAGACTATATTAAAATAATGGAAGCCGATTTTAATAATAAAATCTGATTTATTAAAAATAGTGTGAACATGAAATTTTTATTGAGCTGCCGTATAGGACGCGATCTCGGTGAATGCTCGACTGTCGTCATCTTCCCTGGCCCCTCGACGTGGATACCAGATATCACTTTTGCTAGATCAGCATCAAGCCATATTTACGCTATCAGGCCGTGATGTCCTCGTTGCCGTATTTTCAAATCGATAACACGAATTGACTTTCTTTGGACCTAGTGTCTGTACTTGCTTAATTAGTTTTAATTTAGTGGTTCACGTTTGTGCTTTGTGCGTACCCTATTTTAATTTTCGTTTTAATTGAACAATACGCACATAAACAATGGGCACTGCTACCAAAATAGAATCCCGAAAGTGTATGGTTGTGTTTTGTAGTGGTAGATGCAAATTACTCGGGATTTCCTATTTCAAGTAAGTGTAATTATTATAAGTATTACTTATTTATACCTTATTGTTTGTTTCAATAATCACTTTTGTTCATAATCATAAGAGTACAAGTTTGTAGGTTTAGATTTAGATATTTTTATGGATTATTAGTCATCATTTTAAAACTTAATATAATTTAATTTAAAAATGTCTAACTAACTCAAAACATTGATCAGCAATACTTTAATAGATATTTAGCGAAAGAAACAATGATTCTGATGTAGTATTTCCTGTCAAATCCTTGATTAAACTCATTATTTGTTCGTCGTCCAAAATAAGAAACATTATTAAGAGTTCACCATATTGTCAAGAATATAGCTGCATATTCCTGACAAAATGGCGAAGGCAAGTGAATGTTTTTGAGCCTCTAATTTAATCTGTAAAACGTTTGCGTTGTTAAAATGTTTATGGCAATGTAGTTGCTGCAAACACATATAACATTTGCTATTAAGAATTATCAAATGTCAGGTAATTAGTCCGTTAAAAAATGAAGACGTACTTTCCTGATAAAATGGCGTAGGAAAATTAATTTCGCAATAAATGCAATATTTGTTGTGTTCTTCGTTTATAATGTACGCGTCTTTAATTTATCATTGAAATCTAGTAATAGAACGTCTTTTAATGTACTATTTGTAAGGGCGGTGGCGTTTTGTTCAAAAATCTAGTTGAATATTCATGACAAAATGGCGAAGGTAACTTTATCACCAAATAAAGCGAGTCATT
>MU189474.1:0-20600 GCA_016904865.1 Pissodes strobi | reverse complement strand
ACTCCAATTTTTTCCCTCACCGGACGGCTCATGTCAACACGAATTGTTTAAAAATAATGCGTTCCGGTATTACATTGCTTCGACAAAGCCGAACGATAACATTCCGCCTTTTTCCCTTAATTTTGGGTTAGTTTTGGTTAGCACTTTTAGTTCTTGTTGATTGAGCCTCCGTTGCGAGCAAAGCCAACGAAGGGCCATGCAAGCTATAATAATACCCAACTTGGGATCTAGTCGCTCGTAAATTATGCGTCAGCTTGACTTTGTGGCTAGTTTTTAGAGGTTAATTTCGTGAGAAAAGGACACTCTTCGACTTACTCAAAATTTTAATTTTTTATTTTATTTTTATTTTTTTTGAAAAGTATTTGTTAATACAGTAATAGCAATAATTACAATATACATAGTCCTTATTCCTCTAGACAGTGTTTTTGAACACTGGTATTGATGATAATTGCATTTTAGTAATAATAACAGAATGATTTCCTATAAACTCTCTAGTATTGTGGCTATGAATATCCTTTGAAAATATTATGATAATATTTTAATTTTGAGTTTTATTTATTATCCTGTAAATAAGTTTATTCTTTTCAAATTTTAATACCTTATGTAATTGCCATACTCTTAAATTTTCATATAGATCTGCAGTATGAGTCAGTGGATCATAATTAAATATAACTTTGTTTTTTGTTTTGCAATATTTGCATCGAATCGAATTGTAGTTTATAGTCCCACATGTGCCCCATACGGGGATCAAATATCGAAAAACGAACGATACGAAGGCATTATAACCATTTGTTTCTATTTTTATATTCATTTATATGGTATAAACGTTTTATTCTATGTAAAACATTAATAAATGTGCAGGTCGACCGGTATATATTTCCTCCTTTTGATTGTGTTATGTAAACACTTTGTGTGATTGAATAGTATATTTCTTTGGTAGGATGTACGATTAGACGAGATTACTAGAGAACGGTTCGAATAGCTCGTATCGTTAACTGTTGCTTATTACTTATATTCATTTCGATATAGTATATTTCAATTCCGAATATATTGTTTGATTTTGTGTAATTGTGCAAAGACGACAAATAAATGTAACAATGTTTTGTCATGCCCTCGTATATAAATAACAGTTTGTTAGTATAATTCAAATCGCAGTGAGCACATTTAATTTTTGTTTACTGCTTCATTCGCATTTTTGACTGTAACCCGTTCGCACTCTATTTTATTTTATTATTAGTTTTAGAAGTTTGAGAGTATTTTCCATTTCAATTTTATTAAATAAAACAAAATAAGGGTTACAAGTGTCATATTTATTCATAATACTCAGTTTAGTATTATACACATTTAGTTTGCTTTTATACAAGAGATTCTGTTTTTATATATTTAAGATAACCAGGTATTTATGTATATTTGAAATTTTGGCATATAATCTTATATGGACTCACCCCCTGATTCGCTTCTCCCGATGCATATTGCCCCCTTTTTTCGCCTCCTTTGCGAGCAAGACGTATCACTAACACTTCACTATACTAGAAATACGATTTCTAGGCATTTTTCTTCTTAAAACCAAAAGAAAGAACCGATTTACGGATTCTTGCTTGTCACCGACCGGTACAAAATTGTAATGACGCATCAAGGCGATGCATGAGCTCGAGCGGCTAGCCAGGGTCGGCTGAATCACCATGTTTTTAGATAACTTCTTTAAAAATTGTACCGATTGGGAAAAAGTTGTATACTACAAAGTGTAATGAGGGATGGCGGAGATGCGAAGGATAATATTTATAAGATAAACGTCAACATGACTATTTCTCAAATCATGACTGTTGGTTTAGCCAAGGCCACCTATGGTAGTATAGGTGGCATTGGCTTAGCACGGCTCAGCGGTCTGTTGCACGGGCAGATGTTGCCAAGT
Source organism: Pissodes strobi (assembly GCA_016904865.1). Classification (NCBI taxonomy): domain Eukaryota; kingdom Metazoa; phylum Arthropoda; class Insecta; order Coleoptera; family Curculionidae; genus Pissodes; species Pissodes strobi. The sequence goes on along the minus strand of MU189474.1, from coordinate 18,688 downwards.
GTAATTTCTATTTGGTTCTAAAATATAACAGCCTCGTGTTGAATATGTTTCAAAAGTACTGTGGGACGAAAACTTCTTATAAATAATGATTCTTAATGGCTTTGTTTAATAAAATAACAACATATGATTTACTAGAATTAGATATTACGCTAGAAGTGGGTCACTTTTAATAATAAGTCATATAAACTAATTTATTTAGTTTATTGAAATAGATACAAATTGAAAAGGTCATTTGGATTAGTTTAAGAGAGTATCATGCGTAGTGCGTTTGTTTTATTACTTTGGGTTAATTTTGATTTTGCGATGGGTGGGGTTGGTCAAGAGCGAAGCGCGCTCGTCTCTATGCGCTTGTTTGGCTAATTAAAGTTAGTTTCGATTATTTTTGCTTCATCTGGAATACGGAAGACAAGCGCGCATAGCGCGCTTAACTCTACTTTGGTTAATTAGGGTTAGTTTTGGTTAGTATAGGTTAGTTTTGGTTAGTATGGGCTGGTTTTGGTTAGTTTGAGATAGCGAATAAAAAAGCGTGCGTAGCGCGCTTGCCATTTTCCTTGGGTTAATTAGGGTTAGTATGAGTTAGTTTTGGTTAGTCTGGGTTAGCTTTGGTTAGTTTTGGTTAATTTTTGGTTGGTCTGGGTTAGTTTTGCTTAGTTTGGGATAGGGAAGAGACAAACGCGCGTAGCGCGTTTGTCTCTTTACTTTGGTTAATTAGGGTTAGTTTGGGTTAATTTTGGTTAGCTTCGGTTAGCTTTGGTTAGTATGGGTTGGTTCTGGTCAGTTTGGGTTGGATTTGCTTAGTTTGGGATTGCGAATATAAAAGCGCGCTTATCTTTTTACTTTGGTTAGTTAGGGTTAGTCTGGGTTGAAACGGTTGGTTTACGTGGGTTAGGCCAACAAATAAAACGTCAGTTTGGTGAGCAGATGAAGGATTTTATTTGCAACAGATTTACTTTTCCAGTTTCCCAAAAAGCTGGAACAATTAACAGGATCTTAGAAATACGAAATGTAACTTACAAAGATAATAGAATAAATTATTCTATAAGACAAGTCTGATTTATTCAGTCCATAAATGGCCACAAAATATTTTCAAACAAATATTAATTAATTAAACTTTTATAAGCACTTATCTGGCACTTGATATATTATCTGGTCTAATTTGATAAACAAAAGAAACCTTACTAACAAAATCGACAGTTGTCAGCTTTAAGGTTTGGAAAATAAGCATTTAAAAGGTGAAATTTGCCTGTTGGCTTGCGGTACAAATTTGATAAGAAGCGAGAAAAAATTTACAAAAAAAATAATACCTACAAGGATAGGAATTTGAATCTTGAGCAATTATTTTAAAAGAAATGATACAAGTAGTTCCCTCTAGATTAAGGAAAATCAACCAACGCAAAAAGGTACGAAAGTCCGTAAAATTACCAGCACCTTTTCAACCAAGTGTCGCCATCTTACTGCTGGTTTGAGGCTAGGGTTGCCGATCTTTCAGAAAAGTATCGATTCCTGGGATCGATCCAAATCGAAAGCAACAGAATCGATTCGCGATTAAATCGGATATAGTAAAATCGATCTTTAAGAAAATCGATCTTTAGTTAGTTAATAACCTTACTTAAGAGTTTGCGATACAATAATATTAATGATTAGGTACAACGTATTACGCCACATAGGTACTATGCTATTAAAAATATAATTAAAAGTACTTAAAACAAACTTACTTATACTAAAATACTGCTGCACTATAGCTTACAAAACGAGCAATAACTGGACTATTGTTTCAAATGTCTTACATACATCAATCAGTGCAAACAGTAATCATAAATAGAGAAATAACAGTCTTTAACAATTTAACGACGAAGAAAAATTCAAAAAATATGTCAAAATAGGCTCACTGAAACACCCTCAATTGAATCGCAATGATAAAAGAAAAAATGAAGTAATGGCTAGGTTATTAAATACGTCATACGCACGCGGCACGATAACCGATGCAGTATCATAGTTATTACCGTACGGGTACGGTATAAACTGTGACAGTATTACAGTTAGCTTAGCATTTTAGAATTCTCCCGAACGCGCGGCGGAGGATTCCCGGAATAACATGGTTACGAATTTGCGATTAGAATGTTGCCGATTGCCTTGCCGGTATCGCATATTATTTGCATTCAATAATTTATTAATTTTGACGAGGCCGAAACCCGAAAATATCAGTATCAGTCATAATCATAATATTGTAAGTATCGATTCTAAAATCGCTTTTAAAAAGATCGATCTTCGATTAAATCGACCCAAAGAGAATCGATTCAAAAGATCGATTTTTTAACTTAAAAAAATCGATCTTCCAAAAGATCGATTCTAAATCGGCAACCCTATTTGAGGCGGAACGTAAATAACCCAATAGACTGAGAAGTGTGGTTGCAGGAAAAGCGATTTTCAATTAGGGCTAACTAACAAAACTATCTGTGAGTAAAATATCAGTATTACGCACAATACGATACTTATTCTTAAAATTTCAATCTCATATAGATTAAACACCCTTTTTCTCTAAGTTAACCTAACTTATAACCCCAAACTCGTGGTTGGGGTACATTTCAATGAATGAATCTAGTGGGGGGGCTTCTGGGGCCCCCCAAAAAGTTAATGTTATTCAAGATCAAATCATGAATGACTCTCAATCACAAAATCTAACTAATATTAATGAAAATACAAGAATAAGACGCATAAATAAGTATAAGTCAAATGGTCTAGGACCGTATACAGTTACAATTCAGGGTAAAAACGGCCAAAATATTGGTAATTATCACTCAATGGCTATTGCTAAGGAATTACACAACATAAATATACAAAATAAAAAAGGCCCCTTGAGAAAAGGAAAAAACCGTATTACGATAGAATTTTCGACACCTGAAAGCGCTAATAGTTTTTTGCAAAATCAGGAGCTATTGGATAAAGGCTACGAAATGTACATTCCCGATGTTAATGTAAGTTGCAAAGGGGTAGTTAGAGGGATTTTTAAAAAACTAACTATAGAGGAACTCAAAGAGTTTTCAACAAGCTCTGTAGAAATATTAGAGGTGAAAAGATTTAAACGTAAGACACTAGTCGACGATAATGTTCAATATGTTGAAACAGGAACTTGTTTATTCACTTTTGAGGGAAGAATACTCCCACATTATGTCAGTATTTATGGACTTGAAATGAAAGTAGAACCCTATATTATGAAGGTCACGCAATGCTACAATTGTCTGTTATTTGGTCATGTAAAAAACCAATGCAGAGGTAAAATGCGATGTCAGAACTGTTCAGAGGTTCACGAAGGGAATTGTAAAAAGGCTAAACGTTGCTTTCATTGTAACAGCTTAGAACATACTTCAATCGACAAGGTATGTCAAGAATTTTCTCGCCAACAACAAATAAGACTTTATATGTCAATTAACTCCATCTCCTTTTACGAAGCAGATATGTTGGTCCCAAAAAATAAAAAAGATCGCTTTTTATTACAACAAAGTGACTTTCCCCGATTGTTATCGAATAACAAAACTATTCCTAATTTCTCCCCAATCAATGTTGATAGAGTTGATTTAACCCAAAGAGTCTTTGAAAGTGATCAGATACCCTCCTTTAGTAGGAAAACTACACACAAAAGACCTAAACCTAATACTCCCCCACCACAACCAGGCTATAATAAAGAAGTTCACCAAACGTGCTTATTTCCCTCACCTAATAGAATTAGAGTTACCCCTATAAACTCAATGAACTCCTCACAGTATATTCCGGACACCCCTGAACCTCCAAACAATGCAAAAAATAGGGCTCTGAACGTAAAAAATTTTTTGGAATTCCTGGGATTAAAGGAGGCAATCCTCCATTTCTCAACTAGTGAAATAGGTTTGGTTAATGATTGTATAGAAAGTTTATCCAGAGAGAAGGAGAGTCAAATGGATGAGTGGGGATCCCAACAGGGACCCTCTCATGGATATTGATGTAATATATCTCCTTTATGAAAATTTTACAATGGAATGTTAGAAGTTTGTGTGCTAATCGCTCTAATTTGCAGATTCTCATCAAAGAACATGCACCAGATATTATTGCTCTAAGTGAAACCTGGTTAAACCCAGATTTGTCAGCAAACTTCCCATCATTCTCAGCATTTAGACAAGATCGCCCTGATGGCAAGGGGGGTCTTGCCCTGTTCATTAGAAATCATATAGATTTCACAGAATTTAATCTGGACATCTCATATTTTCAACAAAATATTCAAATACAAATTATTAAAATAACTGACTGTAACTTATATATAGCTAATTGCTACATTCCGCCATATGCTGTGCTTAATTCGGCTGAGTGGAGACATTTTGTAAATTCGATTCCGAATCCTAAAATCATAATCGGAGATTTTAATGCTAATAATCCAATATGGGGTAGCACACTGGCTAATAGGAATGGTAAAGTAATAGGGGATTCTTTGGATGAATTAAGGATTTCAATTTTAAATGATGGTAGTGCAACTCGTTTCAATATTCCTAAAAATAATATATCTGCAGTTGATTTATCTATGTGCAGCCCTAACCTCGCTACAAGAATATTGTGGCAAGCCTTAGAGGATTGCGGAAATAGCGACCATTTTCCTTTAATTATGAATTACAAGAACAGTACAAACTTTTCCACTCCAACAACGAGTAACTCCACGTCCAAGAGAAATTTTAAAAAAGCTAATTGGGAAGCATATCAGGACAAAGTTATGATATCACTTCTCACTGAGGCTCACAGAGGTTATGGGGAATTTAAAGATATTATAAACGCTGCAGCAGACGAATCTATACCTACCATTGCTAATAACAATAATAAAAAATTTAAATCTAGAATCCCATGGTGGGATGATGAATGCTCGCAGGGGCTGGCTCGAAGAAGGATTTTCATTAGTAACTTAAAATATAGCCCAAATTGGGAAAAATATTTACAAACAAAAAAAGTTATTGCTGAAACACGCAGATTATTCCGATCAAAAAAACGGCAAAGCTTCCAGAAATTTTGTTCTACATTAAACAGGCTCTCTCCTCTACAGAATGTCTGGAAAGTCATTAGAAACTTCTCAAATGTTAATAGTAACACAAGAAATTGCAGTCTTCCAGGCAGCAATTTAGCAAAGGAAATCCTTGCAAATTTAAGTGTTTGTAATATTGTGCCTAACTTTATGTTACTAGATCCATTAGAGAATCCTAACAAATTTACAATGATAGAATTAGATAGTGCCTTGAGTGGTAGGAAAGACTCTGCCACTGGCAAAGATCAGATCTCATACTCGATGCTAAAATATCTACCACAAAGGGGTAAGCAATTATTACTAAATATATACAATGGATGCCTAGAAAGTGGAAGTATTCCAAATGAATGGAAGTCGATGCTCATATACCCTATTTTAAAACCTAACAGGAATAAAGATTGTGCCTCTAGTTACAGACCAATTGCACTTACTTCTTGTGTAGCCAAGGTTCTGGAAATTTTGGTAAAAAGCCGAATAGAATGGGAGCTAGAAAATGGTTGCAGTTTACCAAAAAAGCAGTATGGTTTTAGACTAGGGAAGGGATGTCTGGATTGCTTATCATACTTAACGTCTAAAGTCCTATGCGGATTTTCGGAAAATAAATTCACCGTGGCAATCTTCTTGGATATCTCTGCTGCCTATGACAATGTAAATGTTCGATTATTGTATCACAAACTGGGTGCACTCAACATACCCATACATGTTTCCAATTTAGTCTATGCACTCCACGCCACTAAAAATGTTTATATCAAAGATAGAGATCAAGAGACTCATGGGACTGGCCCAAGGTTCCCCCCTTAGTCCTTTGCTATTTCATATGTACACCAGAGATCTTCATCACATTTTGCCTAACGACATCTCTGTAATACAGTATGCTGACGATCTGGTCATATTGTTAACAGGGAAGGACATCACAAGACTGATAGAGCAAATTAACTCTGCCTTGTACACCATGCATCTTTGGTTCGAGGAACACAACCTTTCACTGTCTCCCAATAAATCCAAAGCCATCCTATTTAGACCAGGACAAAGCTTGATGAACTTGGATCCAGTCATTTGCAATAATTCTATAATCCCGTGGGTTAAGGAAACCAAGTATCTGGGTGTAACTGTCCACAGTAATTTGAAATGGAATAAACAAATTTCAGACATAAAAGTAAAAGCCAAAAAGGGGATTAATGTAATGAGGGCTGTCTGCCGCGTCTGGTGGGGGGCAGACCCGTTGACGTTGATGCATCTGTATAAAGGGATTGTACGCTCCCATATCGAATATGCTGCCATTCTATTTAAACCTATAGCCAAATCTTTGTTACAAAGTTTAGACAAATTGCAATTTGAAGCATTGAGAGTTGTGACGGGATGCATGAAATCCACCCCTACAAATGTCCTGTTGGCGGAATGTTCTGAGATGTCTTTGGAAATGAGAAGAAAAATGCTATCTCAAAAATTCATCGTTAAAAATTTGGCATTAGCAAATAACCCAATAATTGATTATCTACAACAAATAGTGTCTACGATGGATGATGTGACAAACAAATACTGGAGGAAGAAAAATCCCCCTTACCTAATTCAGGCTTTCAAGGAACTGCTAGGATATAGAGAACAGTTGGAAATCAATGAAATGCTTCCATGTTATAAATACAATTTTTTAAACCAACTTACCAAAATTTCGGTTGTAGACCTGGGACTGGAAAAATCTGGAATCTTTAACAGTAAGGAGTTTATAGAAAAAGCAAACTGTAGAGCTCCAGCTCATACATGGATATTTACTGACGCTTCAAAGGATATCAAGTTTAATACTGTAGGCTATGGCGTATTTTGTCCTTCCTTGGATTTTAAGTTCTCCGAACGTCTTCCATCTGAAATGCAGATCTGCACTGCCGAAATTATCGCAATTCACAGAGCCCTTTGGCTATGTATGAAAAAAGATATCAACAGGGCTATCATTTTTACAGATTCAGCAAGTGCTATCCAAAAAATCAACAAAAATACTATATCCCCTAAACTGGATCATATATCTTTTCAAACCAAACAATTAATCTTAGATACAAATCGTAATGACTTTAATATCGTTTTATCATGGATTCCAAGCCATACAGGCATTCAGGGAAATGAGATGGCAGATCAGCTTGCCAATATCGGCAGAGCTCTCCGGATTCCATTAGACATCAAACTGGACAAATACGATTTAATGCCACATATTAAACAAAATATTCAAAAACAATGGAATTCTGAATGGAAAATCTCCACTCAGACGAAAGGCGGTTGGTACGCTTCATTGCAAAGGGAATTCCCATTAATCCCTTGGTATAAAAATATAATATATGTAGACAGAAGACACATTACCACAATAATTCGAATGAGGACCGGACACTGTCTTGTCCCATCTCATCTATTTAAAATTGGTGTGATTAATAACTCAAATTGTGAGTGCAATACCGGCACTGCAGATCTTCAACATGTCCTTTTTGAATGTCCTGTGATGGACGGAGATTTGTATCAGGAGTTGACAAAAGCAGGAATCGACAGCCCGATTTCAGTTAAGTCTCTCCTTTCTAACATTAACAATAACTCTATGAGACTCATAATGGGATATCTCTTGCATAACAAGACTAAACTGTGAGAAATATCATACATCCAGTCACATATACATACATAATAAAACAATTTTTGGCCTAATTTTTTTTATCTTTGGAATTTTTTTTTTTTTTTTTTTTTTTTTAGTTTTACAAATAGTAAAAGCCTGTTCTCTTCTTTTAATTGAGTGTTTACACCCATTCCTTTATTCCTGTGTTCCGAGGCAACATTTCTGATTGTGTAATGCTCTCCCGTTGCCCGAGAGAGAGAAGAGTTTATCCTTTGTTGTGTATGTTTTATACTAACTTTCATTTTAGCCCAAGCAGTCGCTTATTTAATTGGACTATGACGAAGGTCAGACGCCTTTTACTAGGCAGTCCGGAAGATAGGAAACACCAGTAGCTGGGTAAATGCGTAATCGCGAAGCCCATAACCAATCAAGCAAGCAAGCAATAACCCAATAAGGGTCCTGCTCGATATTGCTACTAGTACTGGTAAAACTCTCCAGAGGGTACTAATAGGTAATAAAAGCAATAATATAATTAAAACCAGGTAGGTATTCAGGATTTATCGACATATTCGCATGAGAAGTTCCGAACGCTTATTAATTGTAAAACATTTGATGCCTAGAGTAGAACGGTCAGAAATTCCGCTTCAGGGTTAGTATGGGTTAGTTTTGGTTAGTATGGCTTAGTTTTGGTCAGGCTCGGTTGGTTTTGCTTAGTTTGGAATAGCAACGAGACAAGCGCGTAGCGCGCTTGTCTCATTACCTTGGTTAATTAGGGTTAGTCTGGGTTAGTTTGAGTTAGTCTTGGTTAGTTTGGATTAGAGTGGGTTGGTTTTGGTTAGTTTGGGTTAGTGTTGGTTAGTTTGGGTTAGTGTTGGTTATTTTGGGTTAGCTGTGGTTGATTTCATTTTATGACAAATGTACTTGGTCTAGGACATTTACTGGGAAATGGACGCGGTGCGCGCTTGTTTAGTTACTTTCACAAGTTGTTATTCTACTTTATGAAACATGCTCCTGGACAAGGCAATTTGCTTACTTGAAAATCGAGAAGGTTAGCCAAGTCTGACTGTCTGACAACATTGCAAGTAAATTGTCATCATTAACGTCATATTGGGAGAGTTTTCGCATTTAAATGTCGCTCATTTATAAAACTTCTTTTTCAATTTTTGGCGTCAAAAGTGCTTCATCCGCAATTTTTTTTGCATTTTTTGTTCCATTTGATGTAATCTTTCCATTGAACCCAAAAAAATCTTTAAAATCGACAGTGCTTATACGACACCAGACTAGGGTTCCCAACTTAAGCATCGACCATTCCGGGACAATTGTTTTTCAATGGCGGCTCGTTCCACGAGGCAAATCCGGGGGTGCCACGTAGGCAAATTTTGGGGGTGCCACGACCAATTTTTACTTAAAAGTCGTTTAAAAAACAAGGATTCGGCGCCCTCTTGAATGGCAAATGTTGCGCACTTAAAGAAATCACTTTATAGGTACTTATCCATTTCAGAAGAGTAAACTATACAACAGTTTATTGTAACTACAAATCAATAAAGTTCGAAAAAAATTCATGAGAAGTTCGAAAATGCTCAAAAAAAAACCAAACGGCGGCGCGGCGGTCGGCGAGATTTCAGTTTATAGTGCACTTGTGAGTGAGAGGCGCGTGACTGGCTAGCTACGTGAGGTGACGCATGTGTTCGCGATGCAAACAGTGATTTGTAAAGGTGCATCCAGACCTGTGACAAGACCGCGTATCGTGACACCGCCGCGAACCTCGTCGCGTATAGTCTGGACGGTACTCCGTAACCGCAATGCGTGACATCGCCGCGTTTACTGCGTGTCATCACTCCGTTCCATGATATGTCGTTATTTTGGCGTCGCATCAAAGGGATGCTACGCCGCTTGGTTCGCCAAGTCTGGACGGGACCGCGTATCATCAGAACGTTTTGCATATTTAATTGAATTTTAACCAGTGTAGCGGCTATTTTGTTTCGAATTAGTATTTGTTTTTTTAATATCAGGATGGAATGGAAACAGGAGACAACGTTAACATTTATAGAATTACGCAATAAATGATCTATAACTATGTACGCTGCTGCTGCAACGTCCATGATGATCGACTGTTTTTATTTAAATGAGCGGAACGCTGTGAACGGGACTATGATACGCGAAGATGACACGCGAGGATGACAGGCGACGATGACACGCATCGAAGTTCGCCTCGTCGTGAAAATGTTCGCGACGCTGTCACGTAACGGGGTTTTGTCACAAGTCTGGAAGCACCTTAAGTCAGTAGATGGTCTAGGGCATGATGGGTCTAGGGTACGGAGGGCTAATAGCCCTCCGTAGTCTAGGGGTCTCCATGGTTAGCCTTCACTTCGGCGACCCGGGTTCGAATCCCGTCGGTTTTGGTTTTTTTTTGAAGTAGGTAAACAGTTTTTTCCTGATTTTTGAATATGGCTTGGGTTAGCACTTGATTAGTTTAATTTTCTTGAGCCTCGGAGCGAGCGGAGGGCTATATACTTGCCAATTGCAGGTCTCTAAATCGCATGCATTCACAAGTGCACTCGAACTGAAATATCGCCGGCGGTCGTCTCAGTTCGTAGGGTTGCTGTATACACGAAAATTTCTGAATATTGTTAAGTTAACGTTTTCCGGGATTTTTTAAGTCCCGGCCAAGGAAAAATTTTTGCCGGGACAAACTTTCTGATTCCTGGTTAATCCCGGCCAAACCGGGACGGTTGGGAACCCCACACCAGACCCGATTATTTTCGTACTTGGTTCTTTGAGTCTGAGTTTTTAAGTAGACTTCATGTAACTACAATAATTAGACTATGTACCAACCATTGCTTAATCACTCAACATCTGCACAGATTGGGTGTCGGGGATACCCCGGAATGTGAGTGTGGGGAGTTTGGTAACTTACAGCATCTTCTATTTGAGAGTAAAAATATTATACCAAATTTATATGAAATACTGGTGGAAAATAATGTCAAAACCCCAATATCTTTATTAAGTTTGTTGTATAATCCTAAAAGATAATTGAAATTGTAGTAAAGTATTTAAGTGATCACAATTTAAAGTTGTAAACTCTGACTTGTTAATGTGGAGAATCCTTTTTTTAAGTACCATCCTCTTGATCCGAGGCATCATTTTTTTTTTGTGAAAAGGTCCTCGGATGCCCGGGAGCGAGAAAAGTATCATTATCAATAACCTGTATTGTATTGTCTGTCTGATTAACCCCCTGTCTATTAATCGATTGGATAGGAGCCAGCCTCCGACACGATTCATTTCGCAATCCCAAAACATTAAAAAGTTCGGTCTGGCTAAAAACCTAGAATGAAGGCGAAAAAAAAAGCCTTCCTTGTATATGACACTACAGGCCCTTGAATATCAAACCTTTCATCCCTAATAAATAGGTTCTTTTGAACTTTTAAAGCATATATAAGATTGTAAATCTCAGAAGAGACACCCAATGATACCATCTTTCTATACAGTAATTGGATGATCACTCTCTCTATATGCTGACGATACATCTAAAAAAAAAATTGCCAGAGTATGTTCATTCTTGGAAAAGCCACACTGTAATCTCTTTATTAGATATGCCAATTTGTGTGTCAGGAAGAATCCTTTTATGTTCAATTTCCCAATATAAACGATTTTTGAATTGAAAGTTCGAGTAAAATTTGAAGGTCGCGACATGACGACGAGAGGCCGCGCTGGCAGGCCGTGGTAGCGGAACGAAAAACGATCACGATATTTTATTGTGATATCTTTGCTAGTTTACAAGCAAAAAAAATGGGGTTTGTTCTATTACTTTGTCAAGACATAAGCGAAAATTTTATGCAGAATATTTTCTTTTCATTTAGGCCTTCCCTTTTGGTTAATTGAGTAATATATTTAAAAGAAAGTATCAATCATTTATTTTAATATTTGTATGTACAGAAAAAACGTCACAAATTACATTCAAAATAAAAAAAAAATGACCTAAGAGCTATGCTAAATCGTAACCTAATAAATCTTCTAACCCATAACCAAACAACTTGAAGTCGGGAAGGTATTTTTTGTACAAGTGCTCGATATTGAAGATCGACAGCTGTTGAAAGTATTCACGAAGCCTGTCTCGTGTGTGTCCAGCCCGGGTCACTGGGAACATTACGGGTGGAGCTTCTACCATATCGAGTATGGTTTTGGCGTCTTGGGACAGTGTTTCGTAGTGCCCTAAAAATTTCCAAAATTTTACCTTGCTTATCGATACTGTCGAACTGGTTTTGGGTTAGTTGATAGGTCAAACAAGTAACTTTTGAACAACAAAAGACCTAAGTTAAGACAACAATACGTTATTAGACATTCTGGATTAAACTGGCATTGACCTAACTTTCATTTTTCGAAAGTATTGATCAAATTAGAACCGCACTAAGTTGAATAGTGTCATAATGTCCTGTAATATAAATGCCATGTTGCCATTACTGCCCCATCCTAATTCCTATATTTGACCAAATGTTTGCTTACCGATAAAACTGTAATTCAGAGTGCAAGGCAAGCACAGATCGTAAATTCGCATCCAGTGTTCGTTCGTGTCCAATCCTTCGTTCAGTAAAAAACTGACAAATTCGGGAAAAGACACGTTTGCCCCAGAATCCAGGTCATCATGCGTGGCAGTCGGACGATATTTTTTTATTATATGCTTGCCATATCTCGCCTAAAATATGATAAAAAATTATAAACTATTTCTGAGTGGAATGTTTATATGACCTAGGTAAATTCCACCTCATTTTTACAGTATTTGAAGAAATACTGATATTGACATCACTGCATTTTAGGTAAAATGTCCAGGGTGCAGAAAAAAGTACTTTTTATTACATGTGTTTTTGATGAAGGTTGATATGTTTTAACTAACCCAGACTTTTCGGTAAGTATTATGTATCTGGACTTACATCTACCATTCAAATCATATATTTCCAATAGAAATTGGAATTTTCGATTTAAAAATGCAAAAAAGAATCACCACCATAAACAATTTCAAAATATTCATGGATGAATAGAAGGGAGTTTCAGTGAGTCTAGTTTTTCAGGTCCCAGTGGTCCCAGTCAGAATATTCTCCCGTTCTCTAAACGTAATTTCACTAAATAGTTTATTTAGTTATAGAAAAACAACATGTTTGACAATAATAATCGATCGATTTTGCACACTTGTTAAAATAACAATGGTTTCTTTATATGTATATACAAAACACTAAGTATATTAGGCTTACTTTTTGCATTGGTACGGTATATGTGTTCCATTTTTAAATAGGATGCCCAAATAGTAGGCCGTGGACAAACAACGCGCTTGATCATTGGTCGACGTCATAATGGCTGTCCGTCCACGGCCTACTTAACACTGTCAACCTGGATGTAAATGATATACCGCGACAATGCAAAAAGTATGATAGATGCGTTTAGGATCTTCCATAATGAAATCTTTTATAATAACGCAATATGAAAAAATATTTTGGTTATCTTTATCACAAATGCTTTAGACTTGGATGTTTAAAGTAAAATTTTACGTTAAAGTTTCCCTTAAAGTGAACAGAATCTGCTGCTTTTCGCTAAATATTTGCCCATTTTCCCGCATTTAAATCGTTTTAAATGAGATTTCAGGCAAATAAATCTACTTGCTACCCAAACTATTCACATCGATATGCTGAAAGTGAAATTTCACCTCGAAATCTGCCATAAATTTGACGGCCAGAGATACGGAATGTAAAATACTGACTGGAGTTTCCCAATTGGCAATTATTGAATTCATCGAGAATAATCCTAGGCTAGTAAATAAATATTTAAAAAATCGACTCACTTGAAAATATTTCGAACTGGTTATGTTATCGGTGAATTTGTTCCTATAAGCAGAGAGCAGTCTTTCGAACGGGTGTCTAGCGATTAGAAAAAGAGTATACTCGGTTAGTACATGCTTAATTTCAGTCTTTGGGAGTTGAGAGAGCCTAAAATGATCACAAAATGTACGGTTATGATACCCAAGTAGTTAAGCTCATTAGACATTTTCATTAGCTCTATTTTAAGGCATGCTTTTCCTTATCACAACTTTGGACGGTATTAAAATCTTGACATCATTCAACAAATACACATATTTTAGTGATTATTTTACCTAATTGTAGAACTATTAGCATGCGCCACACTCGCAGGAATGCTGACTAGATTAGTGACGTTAGACTGGCCGGTCAAAACCATCATTACCCGCTTCCAATTGGTGCAGGCCACCTTAGGCACGTAACAGTACAGCAGCTTGTGGACGTGGTCGACCAGAATGTGGTTCAACTGCGATACGTTGTAGGGCCGGCGACGGTTCAGTCCTAAATTTTCGCATCCCAACGTCAGTTCTTCTTGACGCGAAATCTGCTCGAGCCAAGGATAGTTTTCGATACCAAACGCTAAAAGCATTTCACATGTTATTATCAATGTATAGGATAGTTTCAGAGCCGTCTTACCTGAGAACGGCATAAAACTGCCCACCATCACCACGACAAAAACCCATCGTCTTTTTTCTAACCCTAGTTTCAGCATAGTTGCTTCTTAACATGTCTCGGGGTGCTCCGTAGGACCCTTACTCTTCGACAACCTTTTTACGAATCTCAACTCCGATCTAGAAACACAGAAGTCAGAAGTCCGCAATAATTATTAAACAGTGAGATGGAACACGTTTTACTGATGCACTTGCACTTACGATGAGAAACATACCTATTTACGACTCCATAGTTGCCAACCAATTCCTTATCATTTTTGAGGACTTTGCCGTTCGCGGTGTTCTGCAACCAGAACGTTCTCCAAACGTACTTCCAACTGACTTTGGTCTTGCTCTTTTGGCGTTGCTGTCTGAGCAAAAAGTTCCTTTTGATTGCCTTTTTCAGATCGAGCACCGTCGTATTTTGTTGGGGAATCTGAAGTGGATTTCTGATATAAACCGAATGTTTTCAGTAACTATATCTACATAAGTACGTAAAGTCTTATATTGGAAGGCATGCAGAGATAGAAGGTTTTAAAACATGCAGGACGATCAAAATAAAACTTTACGAAAGCGTATTATAATAATAATAATCCTTTACTTAGCAAATTGCTATCACAGTACAGTAACGAATATGAAAAACACTACATCTATACCTATATAATACTATGGTTTTCAACAATATTAAAATTTAAATTTTTTATATATTCTGGAAGACCAAACCTTTACGAAACAGACTGTTTTGTGCAAAACTCGAATGCACACAAGCTACATAAAAAATTTGTCTACCTCTTGTATTATAGTTGTGAATATCAGATACTAATTGCAATTTTTCTAAAATATGTTCCGGATACATACCATTTTTTATCTTATATACAACAGCCATTGTATTTAACAAAATATTTTGCTTCACACTCAATAACTTTGTAGCTTCTAACATGTCTCTTATTCTTGTATGCCTATTGCACCCCAATATGTGTCTTAATGCACAATTTTGTCTCCTCTGTAAGATTTCTATATCACTCTTTTGAAACATATATACATAACGATAGCACAGCAATTGAAATGGGGCAGTACAGTTGTTTTAAAGCCAACTAGAACTTAAATTATTTCCTATTCTACATAAATAATTAATTTTTTTTGTAACTTTTTATTATTATATATTTTGTTCACGATCTAAAGGTGATTGTTATTATTTAAATTGTTGCTCTGCAGTATTGCAGAATTTTATGTGTTTTTTTGTGGACAATGTAGTTGTGTTGTACATCATAATGTGTGTAAAAATGTATGCTATGAGTGTATCATAATTATGTAGGAAAATTTGTCAAAGCTTTCGTATAAAAGGGCAAATTTCAGAAGAACAATAACTAATCTGCACAAAAAAGGCAACAAAACATTCTATTGCATTGTTTACATGAAAGAACCATGAAGTCCAATGCTGATATAAATACCTATTGGGTCATTCTCTGAAACAAGATTTTGAAAAATTTTATTGAATGAATTTTATTATGTGGGGTCTTTCTCCCGGAATCTTTTTTGAATAATGTTGGACTATATTTTTATTATTTTGGAGAGGTACTTTCTTTAAATGTATGGATAATGGCTAGTAGTGGAAACATGGAAGTTAATAAGTAAATGTTGTGTGAACAAAACTACAGCACTCTTATGGTGTATAGTTTGTCACAATGTCTTTAACTTCAGTTGTCTAAAAAGGAATTTAATAACCATTTAATAATTGGAAATTCTATAATTTACTGTTCAATTGAATGCAAAAATTCGGCCAGCAAGAATACTCCTGATGCAGAAACTGATGATCAGTTGTTAAGGCTGAATCATGATCTAAAATGTACACTTGGGGTACAGATCGACCAGTTTGAGGCTGATTTGCATGAAAAGGATATTATCATCAAGGATCTGCAGGATACAATAGACAAGTTACAAACTGATCTTAATGCAGCTCAAAAGTGTGCACGTAAGCAACGTACACGTTCATTGGATTTTGAGGTTGAAGTTTTGGAACATGAAAGAAAATTTGTTGATGCTTTGAATAATAAAAGAAAAGAACTGCTACAGATTTCTAAAGAACTGAATCAGCTTAGAATTGATGACAAGGCACTAATGGGTAAATTTGTAAGGGTAAGGTTAAGGTTAGCTTGTTTCATACTCATATTAGTGAAATTAAAACCATATTTGGACAAATTGGGTAATAACGAGGTTTCAGTAAGAATATTTAACAGGTTGCCGGATTGTGTGTTGAAGATTTTGGCTACTGCCATAAATATGTCTTTTGATTCAGGTGTATTCCCGGATGGTTTAAAGTCAGCTTTCGTGAGACCTCTGTTTAAAGGTGGCAGTTTTGATGATCCTTCTTGTTATCGTCCTATATCGCTTTTTTCTACTATATCTAAAATTATAGAAAAGATGGTCAAATCTAGAATGATGGCCTTCCTTCAAAAACATAAATTGTTGAATATTAGCCAGTTTGGATTCCAAAATGACAAAAATACTTGTGATGTGGTACTTAATTTTCTTGAGGGACTGTATCTTGGTCTAAATCGGGGAGAGGTAGCTGCAGCAGTGTTCTGTGATTTCTCCAAGGCATTTGATTGTGTGGATCGAAGAATACTGCTGCAGAAACTTACTTGTTATGGTTTTCGAGGTGTTACTCTCAACTGGCTACAGTCTTACTTAACTGAGCGGAAACAATATGTGAAGTGTCTAAATAAACTATCGGCAGGACAGAACATTGAGCATGGGGTTCCTCAAGGCTCAGTGCTTAGCCCACTTCTGTTCCTTTTATATATAAACGACCTAGCTTCCATCAATATTCATGGGTCATTTACTCTATTGGCCGATGATACATCAATTATGTGGCTAGGATCTGATACTGACTCATTGAGGGATACTATAAACCATGATATTGGAACAATAGTGGAGTGGTGCAATAGCAACAGGCTGATTTTTAATGTTGAGAAAACTAATATTATAAGCTTTAAATGTACTGTAACTGACATAGTTCTGGATGATGTTCCATTAAGTGGCAAGGAAACTTATAAGTTTCTGGGATTGGTGGTTGATGGTAGGTTGAAGTTTGATGGCCATATACAGATCTTGCGGAGAAGGTTGACATGTTTTGCGGTAAGGGCAGCAAAAATAAATTTGGGACATGATGTTGCAAGGGAAGTGTATTTTGCCTTAATGTAGTCCCACTGGAGGTATGGAATACAATTTTGGGGTTTTGCGTGTGGTCATTTGATTCAGTCCGTTTTTGTTCTTCAAAAGCGGGCTTTGCGTTACTTATGTGGGGTCGGCCCTAGGGAGCACTGCAGGCCTCTGTTTACTCGCCAAAGAATATTGACATTGACTTCACTTTTTATCTTATTGACTGCAAGTATGGTTTACAGAAAATACAAAGGATCACTAGATAGCAGAGCAATGCCGTTGATGGTAACAAGATTCGGAAGCAATAGTTTGGGATTACCTAACCCAAAAACTTCTTTGACTAAAAATTCAATCATATATGAGGGAATAAAAATATTTAACCATCTGCCTCTGGAAATCAAAAATTTAGACAGTGAGAGACTTTTTAATAAACAGGTCAAGAAGATATTGTTAAGCAAGGCCTTTTATTCTCTTGAGGAATTTTTCATGAAGCATTGTAGACTGCAATTGTTGTTACATCTTGTAAACTTATAATTATGAACTTATAATTGTTGTAAACTTATAGTTGTTGTTCTTGTTTGTTTGCCTTATGTGTTATTTTGTTATGCATAAGGATTACTAGTTTATTCATTCAACAATTACATGCCTAATGTTTTTTGTACTTATAACAGCTTTGTAAATAGGAGTGTTAGCTTGAATTGAATTAAATTGAATTGAATTTATAATTTGCATGATTCAAGAAGGTTAGGTTTTCATCTATGACAACTCCTAAATATTTAGATTCTTTAACTCGTGCAATTTTCTTGTTATCTATTAGAATATCACTGTGATTGTATGTATCTGTCATATTATATCTATTTTTACGAATCATAACTTTTGTTTTATTTACATTTACGCTTAAACTATTACTACACAGCCATTTATACAGTCTAACTAAATCTTCATTAATTGTTTGAACCATATTCTCTATATTCTCACTTTCAATGAATAGGATTGTATTATCAGCAAAGAGCTGTAATTCACAGTTATTAATGACATTAACAATATGATTGATGTATAACACAAACAAGTCCGGTTTAACTGTGGATACTTCGCCATTGTATTTTGTTTGTTGACTTCTTTCTTGCAGATATTCTGTGAACCACTTTAAGACACTACCTTCTAGACCATATTTTTGTAACTTTAAGATGAGCAACTCTTTGCTTATTGTCTCAAAAGCTCTGCGAAAGTCAATGAATACTACTCCTACAACTTTTTTTTCACTTAGTGCAGACTTCCACCTGGATATACCTGTTTGTAGTGCACTTTCATATGAGTGTTTTCGTCTAAATCCAGCTTGAAAATTAGTCAGTAATTTTTGTAGCTCATTAAAATGTTTCATATCTCGATAAGTGTACTTCTGAGGGCT
>JAEQML010049201.1:0-51425 GCA_016904865.1 Pissodes strobi | reverse complement strand
CCATGCACCACCACCCACCGAATCAAGAAAGAGCTCTCAATCTGTCAATCCTTCCGGTGTCCGGGCCTGGTGAGGTTTCCCCGTGTTGAGTCAGATTAAGCCGCAGGCTCCACTTCTGGTGGTGCCCTTCCGTCAATTCCTTTAAGTTTCAGCTTTGCAACCATACTTCCCCCGTAACCCAAAAGCTTTGGTTTCCCGGAAGCTGCCCGGGACTAATGTGATTCTAAAAAAAAAAGCAAAATTTTACGATTAGTCCTTTTAATGTTATGATTTTTTAAAAATTTTAAAAATTTATATTTCGGTTGCTATGGACCTTATGTAAAAAGTGTTAATATAAAAAATGTGTATTTTTTAATTTTGCATCGAAAAGGTAAGAAGAAGAATTTTGTTTGGACGCATAATAAGGGAGATATTGGCAAAAAATGAGTAAATTTGTGACGTTTTGACGTTTTTAAACAGTGTTAAAGTGACAGCTGTCAAAATTTTTATGTATATTTGAGAGGTTTAACAAGACCATTAAAGAACATCTGTCAAAGGTCGTAGATATACATCAGAAAGATTGGGATCAACACACACCACTATTTTTGAAGGCATATAGATCAGCAGTCCATGACACGACAGGACTAACACCAGCCATGGTTTTATTTGGAAGAGAACTCCGTTTACCCTGTGGCCTATTATTCCGAACGCCAGACAACCAGGATATGGAAATTCAAAACTAGGCGGACTCCCTTAAGAAAAAGTTACTATGCATCTGTGAATTAGTCAGAGTCGGATGACACGATATGATCTCGAAGCTAATTATATGGGACTTCAGATGAACGATAAAGTCTGGTTATATAATCCGCAAAAAAATAAAGGAAGATCTCCCAAGCTAACGCCAGTATGGAAAGGGCCCTATACAGTCATCAAAATAATTCATGACGTAGTGTATAGAATTCAACGTAGCCCCAGAAGCAAACTGAAAGTTGGCCACCTCGACAGGGTGAAAGCATATCACGGACATGGCGTAGCTGATCGGGACGATCAGGTTTAAGAGGGAGGCAATGCCACGGCTAGCAACCATCCGAATGTTTTTGTGCTCCCCTATAGAACTAGCATACGCGTCTACGTATGAGTCATCGCCAGCCGCGAAGATTCAGGAACTGGGGAATTCTCTAGATGCCCTGGTCGAGAATAATATAGTGTGGCCTCGCTTCTTCCGGAGTATTCGTGATAGATTTTAGATTGTATATAAATAGCAGGCAGAAAGCGTGTTGAGTTAGTTAATCATTGAGTGTTGAACGGTAAAGAGCTATTAGTTGAAAAGTTATAAGAGTAGTTTAGTGTCTTTAATTGAACACAGTGATAAAGAATAAAGAGAGTATTAGTTGAAAATAGTAAAAGTTGTGATTTCGTTCAGAACCCACTAGACAAACGAACACTATTTAGAATACTGAATTTGTTCCAATAAAAGGTCCATATGTATATAGGTACACATACAATGCCTTAATTTAATTAAGACAAGGTCTTGCTCTCTTAATGAGGGACGTATATTATTATGATCTAGTTAGTAGTTAATTGAACAGGGAAATATATTAATGCAAGTATTATACAGAAACTATTAGAGTAATAAAGTAACATTTTGTCACACATATGAAAGATTTTCTAATCAAATCTAACTTTTGCAAATAACACTCTGCTTCAGAATGAAAAAGCGAGATGTTAAAATGGATCCAATTTTTACTGTGGACGATTCAAACAAACGATAAAAAAGCAATTAGACACACTACTAGTTACAGTAAGAGCGGCTGAAGTAACTAATTTAAAGCGGAGGGACCCATTAAGAGGCGCTTCTTTAAATTAAATTTAACTAATTTGGCCGGTGGATTTCCTTCCTAACGATATTATGATTGCAAATTTGTGCTCGAATGGATCCTTAGTTAGTTCGTAAAGAAACACTGCTGAAATGCTGTGTTCTTGTTTCGAGATCGGTATGTACTTATTGAAGTTTCTCTATAGTAAAGCTTACTCGATTGTTTTCAAGTCACCTAAACATGGCTCTTTGCCTTGTTATACCAGCAGAATCTTTAATGGTCATATGGTTTTATGAGTGAAATGAGTATGTTACATAACGAGCGTTGAAACGTACTTCCAGACCAGTAATGTACCCTATTTTTCCTAAGACCACCTATAAAAATGGCACAAAAAGAATTCTTAAAAAAATGATCATTAATATCACACCCGTGTTGAAATTGACTTTTCAAAACGCTGAAAAGTACAGGGTTACTGACTATATTTGGACCAATAGATAACTTTTTATTTAAAGCATTAGAAAAACGTTTAAATTAGAAAAGTTGTAGGATTTCGCTCAAAACGCTAGAATTTGATATCAGAAAAAATAAACGAACGTCGTAAAGCCGTCAAAAAGGACTAACTTAGGTTTTTTTGATGGAATGCCCTATATAATGTTACATATTCTGATTCTAGGTAAAATTTCGAGTATATTTCATTTAATATATCATATACCTACATTCAACTGTTTTCGCGCTATCGATGATTGAAAATCGCACTATTAATATGTTTTATACGCCCTTCGTATATGAATTTACTTAAGTCATTACGGGGTTTCTATTGAAACATCGGTAAATGTCAGTCGTCACTGATAATTAAGCATCCAGAAAAAGTGAAAAAAGTTTATTGTCACTCGTTATGGGCTTTACTCAATAGGAACAACTTAAGCATTGTTTATATTAAGCTAAAACTAATCAATTAATTACAAAAAATGTGGAATTAATATTGAATATTCACTTTAACAGGTGTTCAAAGTGACCTCCCTCCGGTTTGTTCGACACAAAGACGATAACACGCTTTTAAGTGGTGGACAGCATCCCTCAACGTCTGCTTTTGGTGGATTCGAATAAACTGTATTTCTTCCAAAAATTTCTGCCTTAAATCTGCTAAAGTGTGGAATGTGTATAAGCCATCCCCAGAAAGACCTGTCCATCAAAATTAGATCAGGGCTATTGGGGCACCATGGAATTGAACCGTTCTTTCCAACCCGAGTCTCATATTTTTCATTTAAGAAGTGAGTCACGTTTGCCTTGTTGTGAGCAGGGGCACCATCTTGTTGCCAAATAGATCGGTTGTGGATGTTAAGTGGTAATTCATCTAAAAAGTTCTCTATTTCTTCAGTGAGAAATTGGTAATATCTATCACCAGTTAGACCACTTTCGAAAAAAAATAGGCCCTAATATTCTATCACCAACAACGTCACACCAAGCACTGAAAGCTTTCCATCCAGATGTTTTAACATATTTAGGACATGGAAGTAGGGTACGTTGTCAAAGTTGTCAAGATTACTTAGGAAATGCAACGAATTTACTAATGCTGAAAATCGTTATACATATTATATATTACATATAAATAACAGTAATGTTAGTCAGTCAGTTGAATGACGGAACTGAGCTGGTCAGTCAACCCCAATATATGTAAAAAAATAAATTACTTACAATTAATTTCTTAAACTCCAAAATTGAATTTAGGTTTTATAGTGATGGTTTAGTTTTCATTAAATAAATACACAAAAGTGCGTTAAATTTTCATGCTTCCTTTGCTCAATTGGTTTCAATGTTTATAAATAAATTGTTCGGCTGTGTAAAATCTGGCATTATGACACAATTTGCGGATGATACAATATCCGTAGCAACCATTTTACTAATCCCCATTTCAGTTCTATAAAACACACCATTTTTGAAAGGATTACAATCAACGAATTCATGTAGAGTCAAGGAAATATTTTCTCTTCCATATGTGATGACTTTTAAAAAGCTTATTATGTTAGTTCAGCTAGCCATTAAAAAAATCGATGATCAAATTTATCTATATAATACGTTTAACGCCCAGAGTTGTTCGCCGAAAGCGCCTTGGAGGCCTGTACGGAGGGTCGGGCAGAAGAAGTATGGCGGACGGCTCCGGGGATGAGACACACGAGGCACATACATACATACATCAGCCTGCGAAGAGTCTCGCCACGGGGCTGTTGTACCTACCTAGGAACGAATGCAGCGCCTTGGTAGGATTCTACACAGGGCAATGTAGGCTTAGGCGGCACCTGACTCTGATTGCAGGAGGGGAGTGTAGATAGTGCATGGAGGCTGACGAGACCCCATACCATCTACTTACGGAATGCCCCGTGGGTAAGACCCAGAATCCTTGGCGCGACACATCGAGCCAGATTCAGTGCGGCGTGTTAGTCTGAAGGAGATGCGGGCCTTCTTAAGGAGGACCGGCATCCTGGAAGTTCTGTAATGCGGGCTGGAGGCACAACGGGCCCAATTGATGGCCTAAGTACAAGGCCCGCTAGGGGCCACCCCTTCTGTTACTGATACTGGTACGTTAAACACTTTGAATATTGGGAACGACTGTAAGGTCCAATCAAGCCTGTTATTATATAGTAAGCTTATAGGGATCTGATACAATGACAAGCTTAGGAACTGATAGAATTTAACCCCCCCCCCCCCCCCCTTCTAGTAACCATATTATTCTGAATGATTAAGTATAAGTAGGTACCATAACACCATTGGATACTGGATTCAGATGATATTTTTGACTTTTCTGAGTTTAAGAGTTACTAGAGCAAGGGAGTGTCTTAAGAGAAAAAGAAAGTGGTGGAATCTAGCTTTAAAGTGAGTGCTAACCTAACAAAATTTCAGAGGAATGAATTGAGCAATGCTTATGCGGAAATTGACAGAAGAGAAGAATGGGAAGAAAATTGAGTTAGTACATATTTCAAAAGTGTCCAGAAGAGTTGTTACGCCCAAAAAAAAACGCGGGGCAAGTGTGTATTACCAGAATGTTGAGGGATTAAGCACTAAGCTTATGGACCTGAAGCATGCGGTATTGTGCTGTGTGATCTTGGTTGAGAGTTGGGTACTGCGAAAATAAAGATAGAGGAGGAATTTGATTTTTATCAAGAACTCTATCTACTCGCGAATTATTAATGGGGTTTATATTCCACCGAATTAACTATTGATTTGTATCAACACCACTGCGAGGCTTTCGATACCATCTGTTATAGCTGTCCATCGGCAAACCGGCTAATATTTGTTCCAATTCAGACCAAGATTCTGATTGATGAATAAAGTAGTGTTGTCAATACCTACTATTATTATTTTAAAATAAATGTTCTTTTCCGTCTGAAATACCTATTAATATCAAAATAATAATAGAAAGTAAATAAAATATCTTGGGTTAGTTTGGGTTATTTTCAATATTTATTTCATAATGGTTTACTCCATGTAATAAACACAAATTTGATTAATTACAAGAGTTTAAAACAAAGTTAGTCATCATGAAAAGAGCGACGCGCCGCGCCGCACAGTGCCGCGCCCGCCTGTTAGGTACCTCGTGCAAACGAAATATTTATTTTTTTTGCTGACTGACGGGTATTGTCCCACAAGATAGTTGACTGAATATTTTTTTATGATTAATACGAGATTCTACACCCTTGGAACAAATTTGGAGTTTAGTAAATTAATTGCAGGTAGTTTGTTTTTCTTACATATATTGGGACTGGCTGACCAGCTCGGTTCCGCCATACAACTGACTGACTAACATGACTGTTATTTATATGTAATATATAATGTGTATAACGATTTTCAGCCTTAGTAAACTCGTTGCATTTCCTAAGTAATCTTGACAACCTTGACAACGTACCCTAATTCCCCGTTCTAAGTTTCGCTTGGCTGACCGCAGTATGTTTATGTACACAACTACTATAATCAACTGTCAAAAAACTGGCTTTAGTAAATTCAGAGAAATTTTTCGGCGCTGGTTCTCAGTCTATAATAGGTATTATGTCTATTATAGACACTTTTTGTTGCAAAGCATGCTTCGTCTGTCCATATTATTCTGTCAAAAAAGTGTCGTCTATGCGTAGTTGTTCCAACATAGCATTACAAAATTCAAGTCGTTGGCATTTATTTTCTTCGGAAAGTTGTTGAACTTTCCAAAACTTATAAGGTTTGTATTTGAACTTCTTGAGTGTGCTTTGGGCTGTGTAAAATGTGGTATTTAAAGCTTCACATGCTGTAGGTATAGAGTGAGTCGGATTTTCTAAAAATTATTTAATGTTTAGAAACAAATTAGTAAAATCAAGTTTTGTATATACCATATAAAGAAGAACATCTAGCTGCGTCAGGTTGTCGCACTGTCCTTTTTTTATTTTAAAATCTTGAGAATTTATTATTTTCCTGTAGACTCTCACAAAGGTGTTTAAAGTTGGAACTTGCAGATTCTGATACAACCTTGCATATAAAGTCCTAGCTTCCCTCTTATTTTCATTACATTTAACGTATGCCCTAAATATATTAAGTTGTTCTTGTTGAGTGTAGCCCATAATGAGTGAAAATAAACTTTTTCTACGAGCTTGTGAAAAATGTCACATTAACGCACTAGTGTGAAAAGTGATTTACTTTTCGCACTAGTGTGAAAAATAATTTACTTTTCGCATTAGTGTGAAAAGTAATTCTGAAAAGATTTACTTATTTCGAAAAGTTTTTTTCTCGGTCTTTTTGGAGTAATTAAAAAATGACAAAAACTGAATATAAATAATTTTATTAGAACTTTACAAACACAATAATATAACATATTATGATATATAGGATATCAATGCTTAAAAAATTTTACCAAGCAATTTGTACAGTTAGTTAAATTAATCTCCGACGGAAACTGTTGGTAGGACACTGAACTTCCGATCGAAGTATTCATAGTCAAAACATCTTCATTAGGCTGAGTACAGGTAACCTCTTTTTCTCCTAGTATCTTCAAGGTTGTTTTTCGTTTATTCTCCACGGAGTTTTCCACATCTCCCTCGGCTACAGTGGCCGACTTCCAACCCCCATGACGTTTGAGAGTCAAAATATCTGCTCCTGAGTCTACTAAGACCGAAGCAGATGATCGCCGAAAACAATGTCCTGTATAGCTAGACGGGCAGGCAATCCAATGAAAGTAGTTATGTTTTTCGGCATAGTTCCAAAAGTATTTATGCCTATGGGCAGTTTTATTGGCACCCCTTTTCTACATTGGAAAAAGAATCGATTTTTGGTAATGCCTACAGGACGCAGACGCTCATACTTTCGAACAACCTCCACTAAATTAATTTCTTCAATTGGACTAGCACTAATAACAAATTCTCGACAGGATTTCGTTTTAGTATCAGATATTTTAATTAAGTAAATGTCACCTTTGTCTGTGACGTCTTCAATAGTCATCCGACACAGCTCGTCTCTCTTAGTCCCGGCGCCCACAGAAGAGGTGGGGCGGCGACGCGTCGCGGACGTGGCAGAGACGCGGTAAGGACGTAGGCGCGGTTAAGATCTTTCAATACCATTGCCATCTATAAACACCAATTTTCTTCTATTAATTCAATTAAATGCACGTTAAGTTCGAAGTCGCCCATTTTAAACAAATGTCTCGCCTCTTGAATGAGCCTCTGGAGACTAAAAAGAAACGCGGCTCGGTCGCGTAAAGACATGTCTCGGCCTGACTTCCCTTATCAGCGTTGATGGTGAATAACTAAATTAAGTCGCGTCCGCGCCACGTCCCAGTCCGACGTCCGCGCCTCGTCTCTTCTGTGGGCGTCGGGCCCTACACCCTCCTGCGATTCCAATGATTAGTGTGACTTTCATGAGCAAAAAATCGTCATCGTTGGCCCTTGTTAAAAAAATTTTGACATTTTCTTTGGAAAAAACTTTCGATTTCTTCGCCTTATAACCTTCCGATTTTGTTTTCAAAAAATATATTAAATTATTGTACCTGCTTATATCAATGTTTTTCTCTTTCGATAGCATTGTCCTTAAGGAATAATGACTCCAAAGGGATGAAGACTTTTGTTGTGTGGACTTCTGCTGGAAATACGCTAGTAAGACAGTATCGGTGAGATTCTTTATTTTATTTCCACTACACCACTTTTCGAAACGTTTATATGCATTTTCATATTGGATCCTTGACCGGGCCGGTAGAAGCGAATTCATGGCTATTCTCGCGGATTCTTCTACGTCTGATGAAGCTAAATCACTATTTTCTAGGTCTGAAGAGTCCATTCTCTCCATTAGGTTCTTGGAAATAACTTTTTGAGGCAGAATTTTTCGAATTACATACGGTTTGTCAACTTTACTGACATAAAAAAAAACAAATTGAAATAAATAACATAGGATCACCATGATGATCTAATTGGTTGATAATCAAAACGACAAATTCAGGTAAATATACAGAAGTAATTTTTAAAAAGCCAATGTTCATTATGCTTGTGGAAAAAATCTTGGGTATATAACACTTTAGAGCAACTAAAAATAGCAATTTTTCTGTAAAAATTTCTTCATATCTGCTTTGAATATGTATTTTTGAATACAATGGAGTGAGGATATCTATCCTTTTTAGTGTTTTTCTAAGAAATGCAGCGCCCATAGATTTGGGCGGTCGACCACTAACGGCTACGTACGCCAAATTTTCGACCTTCGGCTCTACGCATTTGGCAGCAGCTCAGTGTTGTTTTAATATTTTACTTAACGCGTGATCCTCCGCTCGCTACGGGGGCTCAAGAAAAAGAAATGAAAATTCAAGGTTCATTCGAGCTATATGAAATCGTACTAAATTATAGCGATGCAGAACTATACGACTCTTTAGTAGGTAATCCAAAGCTAACCGAAGCTAATCCAAGCTAACCGAAATTGTTTCTCATAGGTTTGCATGAAGAATGGCTTGCGCGTAGTGCCTTAAAGGAGACAAAACTAACCTAAACCTAACCCAAACTAACCCAAGCTAACCGAAATTTTTCTCCTAGGTTTGCATGAAGTCATTCCTTATAAAAGTGCGTAGTGCCTAAAACGAGACGAAACTAACCCTAGCTAACCGAAATTGTTTCTCCTAGGTTTGCATGAAGTGCGTAGTGCCTAAACCGAGACGAAACTAACCCAAACTAACTCACAGTAGTTCGGACTATGTCGTAGGTAACGCGGAGTAGCTTGGAGTAGGTCGTAGGTAATGCGGATTGGCTTGGAGTTGGTTGTAAGTAGCTTGAAGTAGTTCGTAAGTAACGCGGAATGGCTCGGAGTAGCTCGGATCAGGTCATAAGTAGCTCAGAGTAGGTTGTAGATCGCTCGAACTAGGGCGTAGGTAGCGCGGAGTGGTTTGGACTAACTTGGAGTAGGTCTTAAGTAGCGCGGAGTGACTCAGACTAGCTTGAAGTAGGTCATAAGTAACTCAGACCAGTTTTGAGTAGAGTGTAAATAGCTGAGACTAGGTCGTAGGTAGCGCGAAGTGGCTCGGGGTAGGTGGTAAGTTGCGCTGAGTTGCTCGAAGTAGCTAGGAGCTGGTAGTTTGAGTTATTACTCACTTCTCTCGCTCGAATAGCAAACACAACAACCAACCTAAACTAACCGAAACTAAGTAAAAAATATAATTATTTAATAAAACAGATTTCATTACATTAATTTGAGTTAGTTTCTGCTCGTTTTACTCCCGGAGTGTCCGGAGGCCAACGCATGAAATGTAGCGCGCTTATTTGGCTTACTTTGGATATGGCTAAAAATCGAGTAAAAGGGCACTGAAAGAAAATATTTTAAATCTTTTCCTAAAGCATTGTATTGGTTTTTTTGCTTTAGTATGAACCACAATTGTTAAGTTCTTTACAATATTTCCTGAAAAAAGAACGATTCGTTTTAATATTCAGTAATAGGAAATTGTATCAAGATTAATGCAGTACTTATTAATATCAGCTTTAGTACTGAGTCGTGTTTGAATATTCTACAAAATTGTTGTAATCTCAGTATTATAGTAAATATTCCCTATTCCACAAATATGTTACTTAACCACATAATTTAATGCTAATATTCCCACAATAGTTTTCTATGAAATTGTTGCAAACAAAAGTATTTATTAGGTTACATATTACATAACCTTGTAGTAAATATTGTCAAAGGGATATTATACCCAAGTTATACTTAAAAGGAGAATTCATATGCTACAAAATTGTAATCAACTTTCAAATCGTTGTGTGGTAAAAATGTCCACAATATTTTGAAATATTGTTGAGTGTCCAAACTTTATTGTGTTAAGTGCCCAAACTATTATTACTTCTGTATTACAATTATTAGCAAATATATATTACAGAAATTTGTACTAAAGTGTTGAAAAGTTATAGTAAAAATTACCGAATTATTTTGGATTTTAAGTATGAAATGCCGATAAGCCAATAAGAAATAAATGACCTTTAAAATTATGGGACAATATCGCGTCTGCCGCTTGTGAATTGTGACCATAGCATATTAATACTACTCATATCGATAATTAACCTATTGGAAAATATGTGTATTGCCAATTATTGTAAACAATTATTATTCTTACTGTACCTATGTATGTAAGTTTTCAACGAAACAGCGAGTACCTTTTGCGCCCATAATTGTGAAAAATTCAAACGTCGGAAAAACTGAAAACTGTAATTTTTCAATTGTAATGCACGATACACTTTATAAAACACAGAATTCGTCTTTGATTAGGTATTTGAAGTGAAAAATCCGATATCCGATTATTGATCTGCTTTGTATAGAATAAATGCTACATGAAACCGAAAGCAAGGTTTGAAAAAATATATTAAAACGTAAGAAGTACCAAGTGCTTGACTGATGACTTGTAACTTATGACAAAAACGCAGTTGAACCGATCATATCACCTACGGAGGGCTATATACCTACCACTATTAGCATCCAATAGTGATTCTTTGTTCAGTGATATTATTTAATATAGGTGTGTATTAGCAATAGTGTCAAAATACATAAGCGAACTTAAACTGAATACTCAAAGTATGCTGAAGTCGAAAATATGTATAGGCATTTGATTTTTTTTGGACATATCTTTAATGTGAGACTTTGCTATCGAAGCAATTCGTAGCGTCTCAAAGTCCCACACAGATGGCGTCAGATATTTCATCTGGCGGCATATTAAAGTTCTAGTTGAACTATAAACACTGCAAGCTCGTACTATGTCATGTCCAACAATCCGACATTGAAGTGTTGGTATTATCACCAGTGTTACCACTGCTACCCCGTTCGAGGCAGATTTACCCCTTTTTAATACAATTTCACTCTCTCGCTCCCCTCGAACATATCTACCCCGCTCCCAAAATATCAGTTATAAAAAAAAGTCAATTACACAAAAAAAATGTTATTCAATAGTTTTAAAAAAGTGAAATAATCAAGAATCTAGACATTGTCTTTAAAGAAGTCCAGACGAAGCTTTATAATAGTTTTCGGCATTTTTTAGCTGTCATAATAAGCTAATAGAAGTCACTAGAAAACGCGTGTAGGTTAATTTAACGATATTATCGATCGATATTGACTTGGTAACACCATTGTCTTTCCTGTATAAACAATGGTAACATCGAATGGTCACCCAAGGATTCTTGATTATCGTGATCGCGATCCTCGTGATTCCCCTGGGGATAGCGTCGTAAATCGTTAATGTACTTTCTCTGCTTTTTGGTAATTTTTCAGTTGACGTGCCAGGCCGGTTTTGTCGTTTTTTCCTCAGAAACACACAAATTGAGTATTTTACGTAATTTTTTGCCGTTTTTTTATTTTGGCGGAAACTTAAAAGTAATCAAATCTTTTGCAGGACAGTGGAGCGAATTGAGGTGCTGGGTGGGGTAAAAAGTTGTAGGAAAAAAAAAGAAAATATTCGGCTTGCAAAGACGAATTTTGTTAAAAATTTGTTATTTTAATACATAATCCAGTGGCATAACAAGGTTAGGGAAAAAGGACTCCACTGTCCCGTTGCAATTGCAACGAAACAACACTAACCGAAAGCATGCTCACTGAAATCGGAGGATCCATTTGAGCCGAAAAAGAGCCCCCAAAGTTTGAGTTTTCACACAAATTTTCAGCACCACTTCACAAAAACACTGGAAATATAGACAATACACAGCCGAAAATCTTTTTTTTTTTCATTTTTGGCATGCCTTGAGAGTGTGGGTGAGTTTTGTTTGGTTGCGCCCCCGGAGCGAGCGTAGGGCCATGCGCGAATTGAAATATTAGTAGAACCATCAAAAAAAATAGTCAACTGCAACGGGAAAGTGGAGCTCTTTTTCCCTATCCTTGTTACGCCACTGGAATATTTATGAAAATAGCACATATTTTTAACAAAATTTGCCTTTGCAAACCGTATATTTTCCATTTTTGTACACTTTTTTTACCCCACCCAGCACCCCTATTCACTCCACTGTCCCGCGAGACAGTTGATGGTTTAGGTTTCCGCCTATAAAAATATTACTAAAAATAACGTAAAAACACTCAATTTATGTGTTTCCACGTGTGTTTCCGAGGAAAAAACTGTAAAACGACAAAATCGGCCTGACACCAACCAAAAATTTACGGCTTTTTTTGTTAATTGTTGTAGTGTGCTAAATCTGTGAATATATTCTGTCCAGAGTCAAACTGTTTAGTGATTAGTGAGTTCCTTGGGAATGTTTAGATTTATGCTTAGGCTTAGGTTAATGCAAAATTTGAACTAACGTCTAGCCGCTGACGGTAACTGACTATCCATATTGTATTATTATGGCTTTTTGGCATGGCCTTCCGTTCGCTTCGCTCGCTATGAGGGCTCAATCAACACGAACCAACGAAGTGCTAACCAAACCTAACCCAAAATTAAGAAAAAAAGCTAAATTAATAAAAAAAACAATAATTCTTAATTTTGGGTTAGTTTTGGTTAGTACTTATTGATTGAGTCCCTGTAGCGACCGAAGCGAGCGGAGGGCCATGCAAAGCCATAATAATACCATATGGATAGTCAGTTACCGTCAGCGGCTAAACGCTAGTAAAATTTGCGACTCCTAAATGAAAAATAGTGAATATATTAGCTTTTATTTATTCTACCCCTCACCGACCCAATTCCACCCCGCTCGTTTACGTTAATCTACCTCGAAAAAAAAAGTGCTTGTGGCAACACTGATTATCACTATAATATTGTAGTTGCAGCTTGCAGCCGTGATTGCAGCAAAATGCACTACTTTAGGATTACGAGTAAGGTCACTGGCGTTCAATAATAATTGCCACAAAACATATAAATTCATGGCATTCATTTATCGTAGCCAACGCTACAGTATTGTAAGAACTGATAATCTAGAATTGTAGTAAGTAGTATATCAATTTTGTTACGTGAATCTATATATTATTGAAAGAGTAAGTACTACAATATATAGCTCAATAATATTTAAATGTTGCATTTTCTGCACGGTTATGTGCTAATTGAAAACCACGAGAATAGCCATATAAACTATTTATAGGCAGAATAAGTGCAACAAAAATAAAGCATTAATGTCTTAGTTCATTTGATGCGCTTTACCACAAAAATTATTATAATTTTTATTATAGTGATTAAGAAATATTCACACAAAATTGGGTAGATTTTACTACGCGATCTAATTACAATTGTATAGAAATGAGTACTGCAGATTGATGCCTAGTACCATTTTAGGCGCAAAATATAGGGCTATTTTCTACAATTGCCGTATTGAATACTAATTTTTTTTTCCGTGGGCCATCACTTTGTCTTATTTTCAATAAGAGAAATGTGCAACGTTTGGCAACCTTGACCGAGACCTCCGTGCCAGTGTGTCAAATATCATTATTTCACGTTTTAAAATTTTAAAATTTGCTTGCTTCAGAATGTTTCAGGTTTAATTTTGATTTTCACCTGCACAAGTAGTAAGGTGTTTTAGTGACTTTGCACAAGTTTAAACTTAAAACTTGAACTTTGGATACTCAAATGTGGTGGTTTCTCAAATTTTCTTCGCTTTATCTCAACCAGAATCGCTTAAACTACTCTAGGCGCCCTCTTGAGAACAAAAGAGAATTTGCAAGGCGGACAACCTATAAATTATTATCTTTTCAAACAGACCCCATGTAAGTTGTAATAATTTAAAATTTGTAATAATTTATATATAAAAATATTCACAAAATGAATGACAATAATTGTATTTATTAAAAAAAATTAAGTTTTTTGTCAAATTTGACATATGAAAAATACTACTTGATGCTTAAATTCTCTTTAAATACGTCACTTCTGACATAAAAGTATGGCTTATTGCACCGACATTACGAACATTTAATATCAATTTTTTATCAAAAAATCGTGATAATATCATAATGATCCTCACTTTTTTGGAAAGAAAATAAAAAAACGAATCGATTGATACTAAAATTTTTCCAAAAAAACCTTGCCCGTAAGTTGCCATAAAGTGATATGTCACCAAAATCGGGTAAGACATACGTGTGAAGAGTAAATTTAAGGCACTCGTATGAATTTGTATACTCATGCCTTAAACGAGTGATTTTCACACTTATACCATAAATAGCTATTTTAAGTTTTTCCGGATGCGTAAGGACTTAAGTAAATTCATATACTAAGTAACTCGTTTTTGACGGCTTTACAATGTTCGTTTGTGTTTTCTGATAATAAATTCTAGCGCTTTGAGCGAAATCCTACAACTTTCCTAATTTAAACGTTTTTCTAATCCTTTAAATAAAAAAGTTATCTATTGGTCCAAATATAGTCGATAACCCTGTACTCGTCGCGTCATCCACATCTGTGAAGTCAAAACGTTCTCAAGATGACAGCCACCGCCAACTATTCAAATAGAGTCCTGTTGGAGATTACTTTTCAACACATGTGCTGCGTGGGATGCTAGACATTTTCTAGCTAGGTTAACTGTGCTTTTTTTCTCAATTTCACAGGGGGTCGTAAGAAAAATATTTTTGCAGATGATTGAAACAGAAGTTTTCTGTACAGCATATTTACTATCAGAGGTTTTTTTTTATGGACGTTGCTGCTAGAACTCGTCTTTCATTAATAGGTAGCAACTGAGCAATGTTGTGACGTTGAGTAGGCCGCAGTGGTTCTGTAACTTCGTCTCCACGATCATCATACCTTACTTAATCTTCTAGATTCGAAATTTATAGCAATGATCATGGGAGTCTCCCAGGTCAGTTATTTTATAATAAATTCATTTATCGATATTTACCCTGTTACTAATGACTATTAATTATCCTTGTAGATGATGACATGTAATTTGACCACATGCAGATGATTTTAAATGAAGATAGCAACGATAGATGCAGATGAAAAATTAGATGAAGATAGTCGAGACAGTGAAAAAGACAGCAATTAAAAAATGAATCATTAATCCGATGTTATGGTATAAAACACAAAATGCCTTGTCCTTTATACAGCTACCCCGTACTTCATAATGCTTAGGCACAATTCGAGGTCTGCCCGTATGTTAACGATGGAATTTTGGTCTGCCGTTTTAAATAAACAATCTCTTATACTATATCTTTTGTATCGCCTAAAAATTCCCGCTTGCCTACTTTATCTTAAATGGACCTAAGGTATTTTGTCACCACTTCATGGTCGCCTGCCCACCCTTTTTGCCGTCCCTTTGGTAGGCCATAATTTTTTCCCCTATCAGGCGAATGTAACTTTAATATACTAAAAGGCGAACCTGCTTGAAATACCTTAAATGGTACGAAGGTACCGTCTGCCCGCCCTTTTCGGCATCCATTTGGTCTGACAATATTTTTCCCCTATGAATCGTTAATATACTAAAAACTGAGAGTGCTTGAAATACCTTAAATGGAACTAAGGCATTTTGTCACCACTTTATGGCAGTATGCCAGCCTTTTCCAGCGTCCATTTGGTCTGTCAATATTTTTCCCATTTCACGCGAACATACTAAAAAGTGAGCCTGCTTGAAATATCTTAAATGGGAACTAAGGTATTTTGTCACCGCTTTATGGTCGTCTGTCCGCCCTTTCCGGCGTCAATTTGGTGTGCCAATATTGTTTTCCCTTTTAGGCGAAAATAACTTAAATATACCGAAGAGTGAGCCTGCTTGAAATAGTAGTAGTTTTTTTCATCCTCTTTGGGCGACCAAGATAGGTAAACCCGGCCACGCACGACTGCCAGATCGGCCATTCTACGTTTAGTAATCTTTGTTTTAACACCATTAAAATGTTTAGCCTGTTTGAAATTTCTTAACTAAAATCATCGCTGGCTCTTGGTCTATAGGGTGCATGTAGTGCCATGGGTGATCTAATTGTGGAAGTAACTGTGCATGTGGGTTAGCATTATATATTACATAACTGATCGATGCAAATATCCAAAAAATTTAAAAGTATGGCTTGTCATTATATAGCAATAATCCATTCATATGTAATATGATGCGAACTTTAATTAATTAAGAAATAATCGTGATCAACTCTTAAATTTGTCAGTATTAAATGTATTAATAATATAAGAAACATTCAACTTTATTCAGAAGTTTGTTGCAGTCTGAACTCTGAAATGCCCTCAACTAAATCTCGATCCTTTTGCTCGTGCTGAGACAGCAAAAATCTTAAATAAGTCCGCTATTCGCGGAGATAAAAAAACACTCGGCCCGACAGTATTTGGTTAAAATTAATAAAAGAACAGGCATGGAAGAGTGGAAAAAGCCAAAGCAGTGCAGCACGATGCTGGTTGTTCTCAACAGACTGAAGGATGGTAAAATCAGGGGCGTCCTGTATTTATCCTACCAATGGAAAACATCAACCAGAACCTGAATATTTCGAAGAATAAAAACGTTATTAGCCTTTTTTAAACCCCATAATAATCCAATAGCTTACATATAATATTTTGATAATGATTATTGCCTTTAGTTTTTAGATGTTGTTTCTGATAATACTGATTGTTAATAAAAGTGTTATTGATAATAATACACCCACTACCTTCCACTCTGACAGTGGGTTTAGCGTTGTTGAGGGATACAGGGAGGACAGCATCGCAAACAAGGTCAGACCGCCAAAAACCATTTTCAAAGAATGAGCCTTGCAGCAAATTTTAAATTGCAATCCACAACCTAGGCAACTCTAGTTCATGCGTACGATCAACTACTGTGATATTTCTTAATTTAAGCAACTGTGTATTTAATGTCTATGCCGATTAAAAAAAACTTTCATGTTAAAAGGTATTTTGGGATAAAAATATTGCGACGAAGAAACGCATTTTGAACAAGGGCGTGTAAAATGCGAGAATAGCGGAGTGATCCACATGAAAGATTGAAACAGCATTGTGTTGCTGGTCGATGTCGTTGCCTAGTAGTAATCATTAGACAAGGAAACGGTCCTACCATAGCGTATCTAGACTTGCTTCTAGGCCTCACTTTCACGTACACTCGATTACGTGACAATGTTACAATATTTCGCGTTTGAAGGACACTTTAACATCTCTTGTAATGGGACCTACAGCTTAAATTGAGTTCCAAACCATGAGTCTAGACAACGCCGAAAAATATTCGAGATAATTGGATTCAATGCAGCAAAGACCCAAGCAGCCACGTTTACCAAGAGGGCCAATACGGCGGGCCCTGACATCATTATGGCAGGATCAATCATTCCTTCATCCTTGTTAATTGGTCTGCTGGGTGTCTCGTTCAACAACAGCAATATGTCCTGGCATGACCATGTTGCTAACATCGCAAAATCAGCCTCCCAGAAGCTTGGTGCGCGTCTTGCCGGCGACTCGGAGTTGACCCGGAATCTGGATAATCTGGATCACCGCAGACATGTGGCCGAGATGTCCCTGTTCTACAGATACTTTTACGGCAGATGTTCCCACGATTTGGCCCGCCTCATCCCGCCTCTGGCAACGCAGTTCGTCGTACAACTAGAAACACCTAGAACATCGTTTTACAAGGACTCCTTTGTCTGGCGCACTGCATCACTGTGGAACTCACTCCCAGGACATCTATTCCCCCTAATTACAACCTACAACTATTCAAGAACCGTGTCAATCAACATCTTCGCACACACACCGCTCGTCGAGCGCCATAGGATCTTCCTTTAGTGTGTGTGCCACTACCATAATAAAACAAATTCCATGGTTATTTATTGACGTTAGATGCGGAGGCACCTAAGTTTTCTGATAAGAGATGAACGGTCATACTATAACGATCCCCTTTATCTATGTATAACAGATTGCTTCTATGAAGAGCCTTCCAATGAAAATGAAAAGGTCATCATAATACCCCGTGTAAAGACAAAATTGGAGCAATTAAAAACGGTGGGCACAACAAACTCTTTTAAGGTAGGATTATCCATGGGCTGTTTTGATGAAGTTAACTCTTGCAACTTCTGGCCAAAAAACATAACGTTCCGGAGCTTAAATTTTAGGAAGCGAAGACCTAACTCAGGTCCGACATTTATGGAAAGCCAAGAATAAGCCGACAGTCAAGCAGTAAAAGATCTGAAATTTGTGTAAATTATCAGAATGTTCGTGGACTTCGCACCAAACTAAATGAGTTTTCACTATCAGTCACTGTAAGTGACTACGATGTTCTATTGCTGACTGAAACTTCTTTACACTGTGATATACACGATAATGAGCTCGGTATCCCTGAATATTGTGCTTATAGAGGTGATAGGAGCCAAGAAACAAGCACAGCTACCCGTTTGGGTGGGGCACTGATTGCTGTTAATAAACAATTGGTGTCTTCTGTCATCACAACTCAAATAACAAATCTTGAATGTGTGTACGTTAAGGTTTATTTCTTAAATAATAATATTTTGTTTGTGAATATCTACATACCTCCATCCTCACCATTAAATATTTATGAGGAATTTATTGCAGCAACTGAGGAAGTCATTCAAAATAATGATTTTAGCATGTTCTATATTGCAGGAGATTTTAATTTACCAAATGTTTATTGGATTAATGATGAATTTGGCTCCAGACCTGCTGGTGCAATAACTGAAGTTATAGATTTGTTTCAAATTTTGTCGCTTTAATCATTTTTTTTCAAATTGATAACAAGCCTAATGCAATTGGGGGTATCTTGACTTGACATTGACTAATAGTGTTGTCATGTTGTCAACGTAGATTATGTTGACTTACCTTTACTTACATGCGATAAATACCATCCCGCTCTTTCTTTTTATGTAAAGTATAACACCACTGAAGATTTTTTAGAGTTCAATTATTTTTACAATGATTATGCTAATGCAAACTATATTTTAATAAATCAGTATTTAGGTAATATTGATTGGGATCACTTGCTTAGTGTTGCTGATATAAATCAAGCACTAAGCAATTTTTATGAGATTTTATATCATTGTATAGATCGATTTGTTCCAAAAAAAAGGTGCAAAAATAGTAAATTCCTAGGTCATTCTCATTTGAATTAAAAAATGCTATTTTAAGAAAAAAAGCAGCTCACAAGAAGTTTAGACGGTTTAGGAATATTTCTGACTATAAAATAATTTTAAATGCTCGTACAGAGTGTAAGATTTTAGCTGAAAAATGTAAAAAAGATAGTTTTAAAAATTTGGAAAACTCCATGACTGACTCTAAACAATTCTGGAGCTATGCTCACAGTGGCTAGTCGGTTTGTAAAATGCCTAGGTGTTTGATAATACGACTGTCAACACGCGGCCAGATTATCAAATGTTTAAGATTAACTTCTGCTTGACATTCTGGCGGGTGAAACGTTGTAGTCATTTTGTCAAATACAAATTTTATTTAAAAGTTAGGAAAATCAAAATTTTAATTAATGTATTTAAGTATGTTATATGGGTAAGTCTTGGGTTAGTTTTGGTTAGTTCTTGTTGACTGAGCCCCCGTAGCGAGCGAACCAAACGAGGGTAATCAACAAGAACTAACCAAAACTAACCCAAGGCTAACCCAAACTAACCCAAAATTAAGAAAAAAAAATGTAAATAAAACATGGAACGTAACTTATGTTTATGTTTTAGCCGCTCATGACAATCTTAACATTTGACAATCTGGCCTCGTGTTGAACGTCGTTTTATAAAACGCCTAGACATTTGATAATCCGGCTAGCCAGACAGCAAAATAATGAAAGGTAAACGAAAATTTGACAATTTGGCCGCTATTTATAAAACGCGAAGGGTTTTGTAATCTGGCTGCGACATATATACAATTATTGCCTGTGTATATTGTCTCCTGTCTTGGGCAATATTTTTAGGCTGTCTTTATTGAGTGGCATTTTTCCGGAGGAATGGAAAAAAGCCTATATTATACCTATCTTAAAAAGTGGCAATAGAACATTGATATGAGGAAGTTTCATCAATTTTTTTTATTGATTATTTCGATAGCCTATGAAATAAGTGAACACGTGTTTTTCCTTTTTTTCATAAGTCGAAAAATGAGGCAGATACTGTAACGGAATATATGTTAAATATAATGTTATGAAATATTTGTCTATTCCGCTCCATTTATTCTACCTATTTGTCAATGGTTTTCAATGTTTAGTATATTGATAGGCAGTTCAATGTTTAGTATATTGATAGGCAGTGCTTGAATGCTTCGTTAGCTTGACGCCGTGTTTCTTACAACGGTTGTCAAGTGTTTTGAACTGGCCAATAAAAAAAAAACGTTGAATTTTAAATGGGTAGAATATACAGTTTTGAAAAATCTCGTTTCATCTGGTGTGAAGACGTCGGCTCGGTAAGCAATGATAATTTTTGATCTTCAAATATCTTATTCATTCTGCATATTTTTCAATAATCCTTTCATACTTTAAATATATAATTAAAAATTGTTTCCAATTCAGTTAGATATATTTGGCTTTTGTATTGCATTTTTAAGTAATTGCGATTTCAACAATTCTAATTTTTTTTGGTGACCTTTAGGTTAAATACCGATTTTTTGGTGAATAGTTGCGTTTCTTATTGGTCAAATTCGAGTAATTTGATAATGGTTTAATCCAAATTTATCGAGAACGGAATTATTTCATCGTTTTAAACGGGCACACACATTATTTAGATATTTTCATTTAGATTTGACGATATTGTTGGGAAGATTCGCAGAGCAGATTTTATCTTTTCCTGTAAAAGGTAGTAAATTGAATTTGTAGTAGAATTTCTCTGGGTTTTTCCTAGCAATATTGTTAGTTATAGTAAATTTTTCGCTTTTCAGACTTATTTCATTACTTTTTCAGTTTATTTGTTGCTTTAAACTATAATTGTTATTGCTTATCGTGTCAACGTTTGATCCATGATGTATCTGTATTGATTTGCTTATTAAAGAGGTTAAGCACGTGTCAAATTACCCGGTTGATTTTTTCTTTACCTATAAACATAGTTCCTATCTCAAAGCGAGATAGTAATTATCTTATCTTTATCTTTGATTAATTGAGACGTAATTTACGTCCAATTATTGTTTATGTGCCAAGGGCCATCTTAATAAATTAAGTACCTATTTGGAGTCATTAGACTTGTTTAAGAGAGGTTATACCTCTTTCTTCCTTTTTTTTATTAAAGTCTAGTGATTTTCTATTTGAAGTTGCCGAGAGCCACTGTTGGACAAGTTTCATAATTTTCTTTTAAATTTCTAATTTCGATCATCATTTCCTTTGCATTTCATATCTCTAATTAAAGAAACGAAATACCTTGAGTAGGAGTAATTATTCATAGTGTCATTTAATCATAATTATCTATAATTTTTGTTGTTGGTTAAAACCTTGTATATCAAACTGAGGTCCATAGGATACTCTTTTGTATAATTATAATTAGCAGTGTACACCGGTCTAAGACACCCAATTCTTTTTTTTCATGTAAACGTTC
Organism: Pissodes strobi; assembly: GCA_016904865.1. NCBI lineage: Eukaryota > Metazoa > Arthropoda > Insecta > Coleoptera > Curculionidae > Pissodes > Pissodes strobi. Next base: position 29,769 of record JAEQML010049201.1, on the reverse strand, counting down.
AACGTTCCTACAAGACAACAGTCACATAGATCATTGTGGTGACAGTCGATCCGATAGCAGGCACGTGCAGACAACTGGGAACCATTCCTGGAATGACTGGTAAGCCCTGGACACGCCTATAGCTAGGAAGCTTAGGTACAGGCAGTTGAAGTTTCCAGAGGGGGTCCGAAACGATCACGTGGTTTGCGGATAATATAAGAACAGTTGGGAATAGTTAACGCGTTACTTATATGAAAGAATTGGAAAGACCTAGATTTTATTTATTTTAAATTTGTCAAACACCAAAGCTAATTTCATTTTTATCATTTTGGTAAATCAAATTCTCAGTAATCAATTGCATTTGATTGCATTTGTAATCTAATTTTAAGTCAATTCTCATTTTTACCATTTTTGTTAACTAAATTCTCAGTAATCAATTGTATTTGATTGCATTTGTAATCTAATTTTAAGTCAATTTTCATCTTATGTTCATAACTGCAGTGCACATGGTACCATAAGTTGTAATTTAAACATATAATAATATATAGTTGTTTTTAATTTACCTTTTTTGATTTATCGTAAGTGGCGCCATATAAATTTTAGATCACCAAAGGAAATATATCCACGCCTTCAAATAAACTAAATAAATTAACTTTTGCTCTATCCTTACAAATTGGTGAATGAGCCAAATAATAAGTTATAAGTACGACTGAGCTAGAAATTCATCACAAAGTGGGCAACACTAATTAGTTACAAAGTGGCGCCCAACTAATTAATTAAAATAATTAAATAAAGTAGTTACAATACGCCTTGAAATGTGCTTATGACGTCACAATACACATGAATTGTTACGTCGCACCATGCTGAGTATACCTATATATACAAAATTAAAAACTGGCATAGCTCTCGTAATAATCATGTTTAGAGGAAATAAAAAAATGCGTATCGATTTTTTTTCACTCTTCTATAGTTTGCAGTGAAAAATAATCAGTTTAATTTTTCAAAAACTTCCTCATTATCGGCCAATCTCTAAAATATCAATTTTTTCAAAGATTTTTGAATCTATTGTTTCCGATAAAATTGTTTTCCCAATAAAAAGTATTATTATTCCAGAGCAACATGGTTTTGTGTCAGGTAGATCCAAAACCACAAATTTATTGATCCTGGAGGAATATATATTGAATGCCTTTGGTGAGGGATTGCAGGTAGACGTAGTTTACACTGACTTCTCTAAGGCGTGTTAATGTTAAACTCTTAACTCATAAACTTAAAACTTTGGGAATCCATGGATCGTTACATGGGTGGGGAGCTATCTGACAAACAGAAAACAAGCAGTCAAGACGGGAAACTGTGTATCTGAAGAAATACTAGTCAGGTCAGGTGTGCCACAAGGTGGCCATTTGTCAACTCTTTTGTTTATTTGGTTTGTCAATGACATTACTGGTTGTTTTGGGTATTGTTTGATCTGGCTTTATGCAGATGACCTGAAAGTCTACAGAATAATCAGGGATGTCAGATTGTGTAAAATTGCAAGATAATCTTAATAGGTTTTCCGAGTGGTGTACTGACAATGGACTGTCATTAAATATTGAAAAATGTAAAGTTATGCGTTTCTACAGAAATTCCCATCCAGTTTTTTATAATTATTCGAACAACAATACTCTATTGGAACCAACAAGATTTAGGGGTCCTTTTCGATCCAACTTTAAACTTCAAAGCTCATTACAACTTCATTTGTAACAAAGCTTTTAAATTACTTGGTTTTGTTAAGAGAAGTTTTAATTGCTCACTTGTTAGGTCAGTTTTATAATATTCAAGCAGTGTGTGGTCACCCTTCTATAAATGTCATATAGACAATTTAGAAAGAGTACAAAATAGATTTTTACGTTTTATTGCATTTAAACTTAAAATCCCTTCAGAGAACATCGTTTATCTTGACATACTTAAATTGTTAAACATTCCAACTTTGGAAAATCGCAGAGAAATTCTGGTTTTGGTCTTTTCGTTTAAAGTTGTGAATGGGTTGATTGACTCGCTTCAATTACTCTCAATTTAAAGTTCCGCAAAGAAATACAAGAAATAGGGATACATTTTATCTAGAGTCGCATAGTACAAACTATAGCCTAAACAAACAAATTCAAAAATGTGTCAATCTGGCAATGACACACATATTGACTTTTTTTCCATGCCTCTGGGTTCATTTAGGAGAAAAGTTAGAAATATTTATAAAGTGTGATTGTTATGATTTTTCCTGTTTCATTTACTTGTCGAATTTATATACATTATTTAAAACCATCATTATGGAAATTTTTAGGATTTTATTGTTATATGGTAAACCCGTAAATAAACATTTATTTATTAATTAAAAGGAGTAATTAAGTGTAATTTACTTTAATTTTCTCTTCACGTAATATCGGAAAAAATATGAATACATTATAAAATATAAAATTATCCGTTCTAGAAAATTTTTGAAGGTTATATTTGTAAAAAGTTTTTTTCTTCAGTTGAAGTATATCTTCGGTTCGTTTTTGTTGGTTGCGCCACCGTAGCGAACGCAGAGCCGTGCGTAGAACCATTTTTTCCCATTTATGTATTTATTTTGACAAAGCAATTGGCAAGATTGTTAACACTTAGGCTACAGTTAGCCGTTCCTACATGGACGGGTTAATGTTGGAGGTTGCAAGGCGCTTTACTGATGATTATACACTACGAACATCGTCGGCCCACATTCATTTTGTGATCTACTTTTGTGTCCCGTCCCCCATGAAAGGATGCCATTAACAAGAAACAATATTAGCCCTAGTTTTTCTGGAGAATGGAAGTCTGAAAAAGAAAAAATATTTGGATGACGGAATGGCTCAAGCAGGCATAAATTTTATGATTTCAATTTATTGAAAGAACTTAAAATAGGGTCTTCACGATTACAGAATCTTTTAAGAATGGATGAGGATGCATTTTCCAAATCATATTAATAAGAGAGCAAAGCTTCGGCAAGCTGTACATGCAGAAGACAGATTGATTTGTAACGTGCGGTTTTCCTTCAGCATCAGATTGACGTCTAAAGTTAGAGAGTCCTTCTTGACGAAATGACGGACCCGCCCAAAATGGAAGCGAATTGCACTAACAATATATATTATCGGATATTCTGGACGAACTGGTGCAGTTCATGGTTTTGGTTACAATCACTCGCTGTAATGACCTCTACCGACCGGTGAATGCAGTGTTGGAAGCGGATTGCAGTTGCCGTCTGCCGAAAATTTAAAATTGGGACCGTTAGTTTTCTGTAACGGTTTGTGGTACCAACTCCTGAACGTGCGTGCCGTTTAGGGACTTTCTGTCTCTTGTGATGACATCGCGTTAGGGACTTTCTTTATTTTGGTAGGACAGCTCAGGGCCAGGTGACGGGTGACTTGACTCTTATTGACCAGGCGTCGTTGTAGTAGGAATATTGGAAGGAAGCACCGGCTTCCGGAGGGTTTTAGGGGGAAATCTCTCTACGTTGGCTTGCTGGTTAAGGCAGTGGTCGTGTCAGATTTTTTTTTTGCCTTGCCTTATTTTGGTTACGTTAGTTAGTCTCGTTCGTTAGTCCTGGAAACTCGCCCCATAGCTAGGATTTGATGCTGCCTTAAGTAGAAGCCTTTGTCTGTCTACGACCTACCTGTGCGTTCCAACGAGCTGGTCGTATAGCAACCCTTTACAAGGGATTCACCGTACGGGTACACTTTCACCGCAGAGGTACGTTCCACCGTAGGGGTACATTAACCGACAGAGTTCCGTGTACATGCCCTTAAAGCTCAGTCATTAGGCCACGCCAGTCTGGTCCTTGGATTGCAAATCGTTCAAGACACCGTTAGAGTCCTTCTTCGTCGGAGGAAGTTTATGGTTTTTTTCCTCTCCACCAACTGAATGTGAGCTATCCTAACCTTATTATTAGACTTTGTTGCTACCCTTTTCTCTCCTATATATATATTTTTTTGACTATTAACGCCTAGCCGCATTGTTTTCCACTCTGGTTAAATAAACCCGAGATTTACGCCGAACCATAATTGTCTTTGCTCAAGTGCTAAGTTTTAATTAAATTATTTTGTTTTTTTATCTTTTGCTAATTAAGATAATTTTCTTTATTCTAAAATTTACTTATTGAAGTCGAAACTTAAAATTTAACTTATTTTATTCTTGGAAATCCAAAATCTATGATTCTGCTTGCTTCAGTCTTGCCAGTCGACACTTTTAACATTTTTAACAGGCCGAAACAGGCTCGTAGTTTATTAAATGAATCGAGCATAATTTCACGAAATTTGCGGCGAGTAACGCGAAATATTTTCCAAATATCGATTTTCGATATCGGTTCGGGTACCTTATTAGGGATCTCTCGCTTCCGTTCGGTAGATTTGGCGTTGAGTTGCCTAGTTCTGATCTAGTTTTCTAGTCTCTAAGAGGAGTGCCTCTATGGTCAGATAGAGTCTGGGTAATAATCGATTAACGAAGACAGTGCCCAATCTACTGATTTAATTTTAGTCGATTGCCCCAAGGTACCATTTATTGTTGGCGTATCTGATTTTAATTATAAGCATAATTAGTTTGTAGAGCGGTACTGTAACGTCAGACTATAGCTTGCGCCTAGCCAATAATCAAATAAGGTCTCTTATTTATGTTGCTTGAGCTGCGATTTTCAAAAGTAAGAATTTATATTATTAATTAGCTCAGTTTGTGTCTAACGGCGGATATATCGCGTTATATCCAAGATATATAATATCGGCTTTTAATTGAGCGAGATAATTCGATTAATAATTGTTTTTTTTTGTTCTCTTTTATTTATATTTTATGCCTCAAGTAAATGAGTAAAATTTCTGACTGTTAACCGTAGACAGTTCTAGTCGTAAAATTTAGCATAGCCGCCTAGAATATCAATCACCCGATTGTTCTGCTTTTTTTGCCTTGAGGAGTAAAACAACTTTCTATTTATTGAACTTGCCTGTGTTTCTATTTATTAAACCTGCCTGTATTTCTATTTACTAAATTTACCGGTGATTCTATTTATTAAGTTCGCCTGTGTTATTTGATTATTTCTGGTTTACCTGGATCACGAAGAAAACAGGACGTTTAAAAGAACGTGGGTACTCTAATTTAATTCATTTGCGCTTCATGTTTGAAATGTTTCGGCTTCATTGACTTGCTATAGATACTAGGGTTTGATATTGGCCTTGTTAATCAATAGTTTTCTTTTGGCGTCTCACTTTTTTATTTTTTTTTGGTACTGGCCTACTTATTTGCTTTTCATAATTAAATTAATTTTCTAGTTATTAAATTAATTCACGTTTGATATTTGATTTCTCATTCGATCGGATTGATTAAATTCAGATCAACTTAATCAAATTAATTTCGAATTTATTTGAGTAATTTTTTCTTGGTAGTGCGAAGCTTAGGCTAAAACGAGGACCATATTTCAGCTTTGAGGTACTTCTTGCTTATGCCGTCTACAAGCGCCGCCTTAGAAATAACACACCCTACTCTCCGGCATTGGAGCTAGGGCCTATTTGCACGCTTTGAAGACAACTCGTTCTAGCTTGCGCATCTGTAGTTGCAAATTCACTTAACTTGAAATTTTTCTTATTTGATATTATTCACCCTCGGTCTCTTCTAAGCCGGAGTGAAGGTTTGCGCCAATTAGAAGAAATAAAAACGTGGCAGATTGTTACTTTAAGGTAAATATATTTAGTAAAATATTTTATTTAAATGCTTATGTGCTATAGATTCATGGCAACTGGTCGATCCTTGAGTGTTTGAAGTTTTCAACAATACTTATTCCGGAAACTTACAAAAACTATATTTCTGGCCTCAAGAAAAAAAATACATGCAGGTAATATAATTTCTATTGGTATATTGATACATTCTGTAAAAACTTAAAAATAATAATTAAAGAGAAAACGTCGGGATAGCATTTTTCCGCCGGAATTGGATTGATTGCCTAATCAAAACGTCTTAGATATTATATTGTCTGATATTATCATAGGGGTAGTTTTTGGTATTGGGAAGTATGGGATAGTTCAAAGGTGCTATAGGAGAGTCATAGTTTTAGGAGTGGGAACTATGGGGAAGGCCAAAGTTCTGAGCTTGGGGGAATGGGGAAGATCTTAGTTTTGGGACTGGGGATTATGTGGGAGATTATTGCTTTGGTATTGGACTGTATGTGGAATGGCAATGTTCGGCGATTGGGATAGATCGTAGTTTTGAAAATGAAAAGGACTATAGTTTTGTAATTAGAAAGATGGGAAGATCGCTGAATAAATGATTTTGGGTATAATCTTGCCTAAATTCTTGTAATCGAGTTCTTGCTGGTGTTAATGTTAAAGTTGTGTGCTAAGTAAGCTGGTTTACGGTCAGTTAAAATAATATCGCATTAATAATATTTTCATAGTAGAGCCCTTGTTCTTCTGACAACTTTCCCAATTTAGTGGTTAGTCATCGCATATGTATCATATTCTTCGTCATTAGATAAACGCCTCTTTCAATAAGTTTTCTTTGACATCAAGCTTGTTCCTTGAGCAAAAAATATTTCATTATTATTTATCTTGTTTGCAATGCCCCAGTGGCTCCAGGAATTTCTGGTCGGTAGCAAAGGCAGTAAGTAATAACTTTACAAAGACGTCTCTCCCGCCTTTGACAGGCGAACGTGGCATCACGGCGACTACAACCAAGGAAAAAGCAAACATGCTCGCCAAAATGTTTTCATCGCACTCTACCTTAGACGTCCCCCAAGGCAAGGCTCTCCCCACCATATCGAATATCAACACTACTGTTGAGGAAACACCCCAACACGTGTAGAAACTATCGTTTTTCACCGTATAGTTTGGTGATAACACCCTGTATGTATGTAGAATGAATGAGCCATAATTAAACACAAAATAGATTTATTTCACCCCGGGTACAACCCAATTTGTACATTTAAATCAGCAAATGTCACGTTCTTCAAAACCCCTTAGTCCAACCCTAGACGGACGATCCCTTAATTCGAACCTGTACAGCAGTGCTGTCAATATAAGAGATTACAATAGAGCCAACTTTCACTAGTAAAGGAAAACGTTTGTAATCGTTTTAAAGTCAATGTATTTTTGTCTCCGTCAGCCTTGTGAACAATCAGTCTGTCAAATAAAGAAAGAAAACAGCTTCTACCCTTGTAATTTCAAATGAATTCGGCAAAGCGCCAAATCCCCACTTTTTATTTGATCGTGGCGCCAGTAGCCGCTCGACGAAAGAAATTATTCAAGTCAGTGCTCTGCAAACACTCCACGTTGCTGGGTCGGTCGTGCTACCGAGCTCTAGCAAGTGCCTCTTCGCGCCAAAAGGTCAAATTCCTTTTTGGGCAATTTCTCTTGTATGCACAAATATTAGATAATATTTCGTGCACCTCAGTTATCCTTGTCCAAGGTTGGACAAAGACCTCCTTTTGAGCTTTTTTAAAGCAATTCTTCGAAGTTAGAAACGATAGCATCCCCGTTCCCGTTGGAAATTGGAACATAAAATGGCGGAAGGCAGACTGACATTCCTGGTCGAATTCCTGTAAAGCAAGGCAGGTAAAGCAGTCAAAGTGGAAAGGTATGCTGTGTGAAAGTTGCTAAGTTGGAGAACGAAGTATAAAAATAAGAAAGATAAAAACTAATTTTTAAATCAAACAATCAAGACTCTTCAGTAGACATTTCTAATTTTAAGAAACCTTTTGTAATTTTAGTTTTATACTTGAACGAATGATGAGTGATTGAAAGTTTTAGTCTAAGAATTGTACATATATATTTTCTCTTTAACATCGAAAACACTGTTTATTTATCTTCATTATATTTAAATGCAATTTACACCTGCATTATTAAATTATATCAATACCGAATACATTTTTCAATTTCTCTCACCACCCTATGTTATACTGTCCATTAAAAGTGGTTAATTAAAATACCACACCCTTCTTTATGGTTTTAAGCAATAATACAAGCAATTGTTCATCCCGACCAACTACCATGGCAGAAGTCAAGTTGCATCATCGTGATATTCGTAAAATCCTTGAAGAACTAGATACGCAAAAGGCATCAGGACCAGACGGAATACCTGCCATCGTGTTAAAGAACTGCGTCAACGAACTAGCACCCGTTTTTTCCAGACTTTGAGAATCTATGGAGAGTCTCGAGCGATTGCGTTGGATATTTCTAAGGCATTCGACAGAGTTTGGCATGACGGATTGCTCAACAAACTGCCGTCCTTCCGACTGCCAGCTTTTCTCTGCAGCTGGCTTGCCAGTTTCCTTAAGAACCGATTTCTGCACGTTGCATTGATGGACACATCTCAAACACATTCACCATTAACGCGGGCGTGCCTCAGGGCGATACTTTCACCAACTCTGTTTCTTATCTATATTTTTGCAGATGACAGTACCCTTGTCTCCCAATCTAGATCAGAAAAACCTTTACCAGCGACTGAGACAGGAGCAGATTACAGCAATTAATCAAGACCTGAAGAAAGTTCAAGCTTGGGGCAGAAATTTGGTCCAGTTCAATGCAGCAAAGACCCAAGCAACCACGTTTACCAAGAGGACCAATACGGCGGGCACTGACATCATTATGGCAGAATCGTCAATTCCTTCATCCTCGTCAATCGGGCTACTGGGTGTCTCGATCAACAGCAATATGTCCCGGCATGATCACGTTGCTAACATCGCAAAATCATTCTCCCAGAAGCTTGGTGCGCTATTTCGCAACAAAAAACTGTATACACCGCAGCAGTTGCTCTTGTTCGACAAATCGCAAATAAGACCGTGCTGAGAATATTGCTCACATCTGGGGTGCCGCACCAAAGCACACCCTAAAGCTGCTGGATTCCATTCAGAAGAGAGCTGTGCGTTTCATCGGCGACCCGGAATCTGTATAGTCTGGAACACCGCAGAAATGTGGCAGAGATGTCCTTGTTTTACAGATACTTTCATGGCAGATATTCCCAGGACTTGGCCCGCCCCTGGCAATGTCTGTCAGTCAGTCACGACAGACGACAAGAGCGCACCAGTTCGTTGTACAACTGGAAATACCTTGAACATCGCTTTACAAGAACTCCTTGTCTGGCGCACTGCATCACTGTGGAACTCACTCCCAGGACATATTTGTATTCCCTCTAATTACAACGTACAACTATTCAAAAACCGTTTCAATCAACATCTTCGCACACACACACCGCTCGTCGAGCGCCATAGGATCTCCCTTTAGTGTGCCATAAAAAAATCTCAGGCCAGGCGCAACTATTATAGAAAACGCTTTTCAAATATTACCCAAGTAGTAACAATTAAACATATCTGTTGGTACAAAAAAATACTGAAACTGCAGACACCTTATCGGGAGAATGGGAAAATTAAGGCCAATTAATGCACGGATTAAAAAATGGTAAAAGCAAGAATTGCGCTAAGCAAAGCAGAAATAATTATATAAGTATCTTCGGTACAATTAGCAGTTCGCTCTTAATATTCGAAATCTTCGGAACCAGGTCGGGTTCTGGAAAAGTCCGATATCCGGGTAGCTGATTCCTAGGCGGATATCCTGACGTGGGTAACGGATTACTAAGCCATCGAGGAACCCAGTAGTTAACTAAATACCCAGTTCCAAAACTTAGTAATCAATTAAAAACCCCAAAATGGCAACAAAGCTTTGAAAAGCCAAGTAAAATATATTTGCGTCCTGGTCGTTTTAGGGCTGACGACATTTTCGAGGTTTTCTTGTAATTATATTTTCTTTCTTATGAGAAATTAGTGGGCCTATAATTAACCACAGAAAATAGAATGAAGAGCGGAAAGAAGGACAGGGTAAAATGACCTGAAACATGTTTCCCGGGTTTGACCATTTCTTTATACCCTGTGGCCAACTTCCTGATCCTGGTATTCATATCGACAATGTCATCATACTCAAGAAAAACATTTTCCTCCTTCGAGAACGGTAGGAGTAGGAAGTTGGATAACGTCATAAAAAATAGAAAGGCATATCGTTTCAAAGGTTTTTGAGTAATTGAGAAGTCCAATTTTAATCATCTTTATTTCCAATTCTTACTTCCATAGAACATAGGATTGAAAGATCGAGATATGGATAAATAGGATTAGTAGCAATAATTTTCATCAGGGTTTCTCAAAGACGTCAATCTCACCACTGCACTGACCAAAGATGATGGCTCAATAGCGGAAACGGCCAAAGAAAAAGCATTCTTGCCGAAATATTTGCATCAAATTCTGTCTTAGATCATCAAGGAAAGGTTCCCCCAACTATCCCGAGAGCGTATTCATCAATGCCAGGTCTTCGCCAACGCGAAGTGGAAGGAATATTCAAAGGCCTAGATACTAACAAGGCCACAGGACCGGATGGCGTTCCTGCATAGTGCTTAAGAAAGATGCTGCTGAACTAACAGCTCCACTATGCAGACTTTTCTCCCTGTTTCTTTCTAGCTGGAAATTCGCTCAGGTGCAACCAATCTCGCAGAAAGGTAAGAAAACGATTCCAAATAACTACCGTCCAATTGCCTTACGTCTCGTCATGTCCAAAGTCATGGAGAAACTGACCAAAAAACAGCTCTTAAAATATCTCGAATCGGCAGGCATCATAAGCGCTCACCAGTATGGCTTCCGCAAGCACAGATCAACGGGAGATCTCCTGACTTACGTGCCCTACCTCTGGACCAAAGCCATCGAAAGCTACGGCGAATCTCGTGCAGTGGCTCTCGACCTATCCAAAGCATTTCATAGGGTGTGGCATGGTGGATTGATATGCAAATTGACAGCATACGGACTACCACCAGTATTTATTTCTTCTAGGGATTTCCAATTTCTTAAGGGATCGAAGCATTCGAGTTGGTATTGATGGACATCTCTCGGAGGAATTTAAAATCAATGTAGGAGTTCCTCAAGGGTGTATATTATCTTCCCCCCTGTTTCTGCTCTATATCAGCGATCTCTTAGACAGGACAAACAATTTTATTTACAGCTTTGCAGATGCCAGTACTCCTATATCCGCATTCAGTCGCGGACTCCAAAGACCGCTGTTCGTTTCCAACGCGAGCGAGAAAATCAGATTACAGCCATCAATGTATGAACGCCATCGTGGAATGGAGTGAGGAAAACAATGTCATGCTTAACGCAGGGAAGACTCAAGGAGCAGTCTTCTCAAAAAAAGCTAACACCGCACGACCGGACTTATCAATGATAGGCCAAACACTGACTCTGGCCTCATTCATAAGGTTGCTAGACGTCAACGGAAAAAAACAACATTTCTAATCACGTCACAAAATCGCCAAGAAGGCATACGTAAGGAAATTTTAAAAAAGACCTCAGAAAAATACATTTTAATGTTTTGTTTAAATTTTTTTCTTCAAATTTTCTTATTCCACCGCCTTAATATTTTTATGTTTGTTACCATTTTTTACTTATATGTTGCTTATAAGCCTCTAGCGAGCAACTATTATATAATTGGTTTGTTTACTATTTAGAGGATTTGTTTGAATGACTTCACTTTGCTATCCAGTCATTTCAGTTGCTTCCAGCAGGTCTAGTGTGTTAGATGCTTGGCTTTTGATACGACGCTCCGGGTTCGGTTCCCGTCAGTGACAAGACTTTTTATTTAAGTTTATGTTTGTAAAAAGTGTTTTTCTACTACCGTGCGTAAAATACTCTCTAAGATTCGTAAAATAGGCCTTTTTAGTGTGGAGTGCGTAAAATAAGTTATTTTACGCACTAGTGCGTAAAGCAAATCTGACATATTTTTTGACATTTAGGGCAGTGCGTAAAATAATTTATTTTACGCACTAGTGCGTAAAGTAATTTAATAATATCTTCGTTTTTTCATATAATTTTCGGTAGTAGAAAAAAAATTGTGTGCTACTTATGTGTAAAGTACCCTTTTTTATTCATAAAAAAGGCTCACTTTACACACTTGTTGCATAAATAACTATTTTTCTTTATTTTGGGCATTCCTTGAGTTAGCTTCCGCTGGTTGCGCCCCCGGAGCGAGCGAAGCGAGCGGAGGGCCATGCATGAAGGGAAATATTGGACATTCTAAACCCTCTAAATAGTAAACAAACCAAGTCCCGTCCATTATTGTTTATAATAGTTGCTCGTTAGATTTATTTACTATTTAGTTGTTCAGGAGCCTTTGAAGGGAAACGGCGCCGGCGCAGTGTTTTCCCAGAGAGTGACACATTCCTTGATGTAAATATTTATAGGAGATTTTATTACATTGAAAACGACACATTTCGTGTTGTGCCCATATTTATGGTAAGTAATATTAATAATATAAAGTATTTTTTCATAGTTAAGTTACTAATTTGAAATGTGCTCACTTATAGAAATGAGAGTGTCATACCACAGGATCATTTTTCAGTTATGCCTATATCTAAGAACTAATATATGTTCACATCATTTAGTATCTTTTTTTCTTTTGTTTTAGAATACTAAAAGTCTTAGTATGCAAAGAAAAATGTTAAAGCTTTGAAAGGTCAAAATAAGAATATACCTAAAAGCAAAAAGTTTGTGAAAATGATCCTGCAGGTAATTGTATCTAGCTTCTCTAACAGTTCTCTGTTGGCATATTATTTTCCTATTTTTTATATTTACACAGCTAATAAAAAGCAGCTAATGAAAATAATCTTTGTTTTTACGCCCATTGTTTTGAAGATCAAGAAAGAACTAATACGGAGCCGTTAAGAGAAATAAGAATAATTGAATATGATAATTTGAAAAATAGAGCAATCCGAGAAAGATTCTGTAAAAGAATAAAAGAGGATGGAAGAAATAATAAGAAATTAGCGAGTCGTCTGCCAGTACTCGAGACACTGATGTGTAAACATGTCCTATATCGACATGCACAAATATCTGAGCAGCCCTCGTAAAATCACTGCGCATGGTTATGATGCCACAGCCATTTACACATTTCCGTCCCCATCCGCTTGAATATTTCCGTCCCATTTGCCGAGATTTACCCTCATACCGCCGCGTAAGATGTTTGCACATCAATAATTTAATAAGTTACAGTAAAACATATTTTAAATTTTGCTTTTCAGTGGAATTAGTTGATGAAGAAGTAGCAGAAAACCGGACCAGAACTGGATGTGGAAGCTAAAGGAAATAGAGAGCCAGAAATACTTTTAAAAGAAAACACCTACCCGGAAGGGGAAGAACATCAAGAATTGTTGTTTGATTCAGGTTTTAAATTTTGTTTTTGAGTGGAATTAGTTGATGAAGAAGTAGCAGAAAACCGAACCAGAACTGGATGTGGAAGCTAAAGGAAATAGAGAGCCAGAAATACTCTTAAAAGAAAACACCTACCCGGAAGGGGAAGAACATCAAGAATTGTTGTTTGATTCAGGTGACACTGATGCGGATCCTAACTGCAATGCCTCTCAAGACACCAGCAGCAATAAAGAATTGTCATCTGACGATCCTTCAAGACAAAGGAACAAAAAAAAGGTTATAAACTGAGGAATTTATTGCAGCTAAAAGAGGAAGAAAAGGGAAAAGGAACATGAAAAACTGGGTAACTTTTGTAGTAAGAAACTAAGAATCGTAAGCTATACACATCAAGCATCAAACAAAACAAAAAATAATGTAAAGAGAATTAAAAATATCCTAAACTGAGAAATGTAAGCAAAAATGTGGGGACAAATTTACCGAAAATAAGAGGAAAATTTTATGTTTAATAATCACTGGCAGACGACGGATTTACATCGATAGCGCCATTGCTGCAAGTATGATCAGAATTGAGAATCGATATCTTGGAGAAGAAAGTGGTAAAAAGTCAATATTCGACAAAGACGGGACACTATTAACAGTGTGTAAGGTATTTTCTATGAATACATTGGACAACAATCATAGAGAAATTCTACTTGTATTAAAGGACCTTTGCGGAAAGTACAATAATCACAAACATAATAATATAGATGGGTAAATTAAAGATGGTGCCAGACAGCATATACCTTCAATGCTTAAAACACTAAGTTATTAGTATTACTATTCATTATTGCCGAACCAATTCAAGCAGAGATTAGATAGACGGCAGTAAAACAATAGCGCATACTATGTAAATGAATGTTTGCAATGAAATGAGCAACATGTCAACTATGTTATAATGTACAGAATTTTTATGGAAGAAATCCAGAAGAAGAAAGGCCAATGCGAGCAGTGCAGTGTGTCGCTCAGCAGAACGCGCCTATGCAGAAAAGATCAACTTACAGGAAGCTATGAGCTATGATCGTCACTTAGTATAAAAATATTTAGCTCCCAAAGAGAGTAAAATGGACAAAGAGGAATGCAGCACTAGCACAATAGTAACAACTTTGACCTGCAAGCAGTTTATCAGTGTCTAAAGGGGGATGGATTGGATATATGGATGCTTTATTACATGAGCAAACCAAGTTTTTTAAATCTTACGCTTTATGAGCTGAAGATAAACGACGCGACGTCACATGTTAACGCCAAAAATAATAAAAGATTATTACCAAATAGTATTTTAATTAAAGTGCCCGCCCAGTCCCGAAGGTGTAATAAAACCCCATTTTCATTCCTGTTCATTCGATACTTGAAATCACGCGACCGAAAATATTCTTTATTATTTAAAAATATTGGTGACCCGCCCATGTTTCCCTGCATTCTGGCATGTTTAATTCATCCACCCCGGGGAAGCGAGGCGAGGAGGATCTCGCAATTATTGCACTCCGGAATCTCTCCCGGGGTGACACTTGGCCGTAATCACCATCGACATGTCTCTTTCTAACTTATAAGACGTTTCATAAGGACGTCCTTTTTGTTTCTCGTTTCGTTTTTTGAAGGGTTTATGAAGAGTTCAGTGGAGCCGTTGTTATGTAAAATGGTACGGACAGCTTTAATTTAATTCATTTGGAAAGTTCAGTTTTTCGCCTATAATATCTGTTTTGCTTTCCGTCGGACTAAATTATACAAGAGTACAAGACGTGTAAAGAGGAACGGTTACATTATTTTCTCAGTGGGATAAAACAAGTGGAAATGCATCTACTCTTCCTATATTTTAATTCATTCTATGACAACCGGAAAACGTCCGGATATTTTTTCGGGATCCTCTGGAAGTGATTACACTCGAAATGTTTTGGCCTTTAAGAAGTGGGACACGGTGACATCAGTGTGATTTAAAAACAAGTTTCACTTATTGCAAAATAAAATACCAAATACAAAAAATAGTATAATTTATTTAGTTCTTATATTTTACATGCATAACAACATTTATTTGTTTCCGGAATTCTTCCTAAGTAATTGTGAAAAGGAAGGTGAACAATTAAAATTTATTAGATGTACAGGGTTATTCATTATATTTTGACACCCACCTGCGGCCGTAATTACAGGTAATACGAAAAAAACTTAAATACAAAAATTGTATGGTTTTTAATATATTATCTTTTAGAAATGTCAAAAGAAAAAAATTGCCTGTCAAATGTCAAAAAACCGCATAACCTTAATTTTTTTAAATGGAACACCCTGTATATTATTACATATTTGGAATGTGCGAAAAAGTCTAGACATGTTTCATGAATAATGTCCTATACCTATCTCTAACGGTTTTTGAAATATTGGCGGTTGAAAATCGACCATTTACCAAGTTTGACAATTTATAAATTTATCCCAGATTTTTAACCTCTGGTTAAATCTAATGTTAGTGTCATACGATAGCTTATGAAAAATCAATACAGGAAAGTGCAAACCGTTTTGTTCTATCTTTAACCGTTTAGATTTTACGAGCTGTCAAACTTGGTAAATGGTCGATTTTCAACTGTCAATATTTCAATAACCGTTAGAAATAGGTATAGGACATTATCCATGAAATATGTCTAGACTTTTTCGCACAATCCAAATATGCAATAATATTCCATTTAAAAAAAAAATAAGGTTATGCGGTTTTTTGACATTTTACAGGCAATTTTTTTCTCTTGACATTTCTAAAAGATAATATATAAAAAACCACACAACTTTTGAATTTAAGTTTTTTTTGTATTACCTGTAATTACGGCTGCAGGTGGGACTCAAAATATAATGAATAACCCTGTACAGGGTGGCGCATTTTGGATGCATTTACGGGGTTTCTAGGTAATTAGTAAAGATAGAAGGATGCGGTTTTCGCGACACCGGGCTATTTTTTTGTTAAACAAAAGATACCGTAAACACAAATTTCCTAGGCCTCTTCGTTTTTGAGCTACAGAGCGATTTTAAAAATGTTGTATTTTCGGGCACCCCTCGTATCTCAGCTACCTGATAATTTACAGAAAAGATAAGAACGGATGCTTATAGTACTTTTTACGTAGAATTCAGTGGCGTGCCCGAAATTTTTGCCAGAGATACTGTTTTTGAGATATCACCCAAACATATAATTTTTTAAATGGAACACCCTGTATTTTTTTCCGTCGTTAAATTGCTTTATTTTTTCCCATAAAAATGATATATAACACTTAACATTTTCTATTTTTGGAAATGGTAAAAATTTTAAAAAATGGCGAATTTAATGTTATATTCATCTAGTTGGCTATGAATTGTATTTAAAAATTCGAAACAATACTCTATACAAATGTTGAATTACTTAAAAATATATTATTATCATAATATGACCCTATGCTATTTTAATACACCGGCTTGCAAACAAACTAGGCTTGAAAGGGCATTATTAGATTAAAGTAGGCCTTGGAAACAAAAGTTAAATTTAATTGTTATTTGATTTTTTGACAGCTTTAAAAAAGCAGTGATTTAAAAAGTAAAAAATGGCGTATGACAATCTTTATAAATTTAATATGTTTATGTGTGCTCTGTATAACTGCAGAATCTTCTTTTATATTGTGTTTGATGGTAATCTCACATCGGATCGATATATAGACATTTTACAAGAAAATCTTTTGGAAGAGACCCAAGACATCAATGACGTTTACTTCCAACAAGATGGAGCACCAAGCCACAATGCAAGGAGAGTGGGTGATCTTCTAAACAGATATTGTCATGATAAGTGGATAGGCACCAGTGGTCCTGTTAGGTGGCCACCTGGGTCACCTGACTTGACGCCTTTAGATTTTTCGTTCTGGGGTTTTATAAAAAATCAAATATATAGAGTTAAAAGTAATAACGTTAATGAACTGCAAGTACGTTTTAGGAATAGTTTAAGGAAAGTAACACGATTGTATTTATATAATACATTGCGAAGTGTCGAAAAACGTTGCAGGCGGTGTCTAGAAAATAACTGCTTGCACTTTGAAAATAAGAGGTAACCGAATGTTGTTTTTGTTATACCATAGATGAATATAGCTATATTCATCTATGGTTATACCTAATATACTTAATATAGCTATAATCAATAATTAATTAAATTCAAGTAATTCTTGATTTTTGTTTCTTTATCGACTATTAAATTAAAATAAAAATAATTCATTTTATTTAAATAACTAGTTCTTGATATGTTATTTTTTCAATCAGTAAAATAAAGTGTATAGAGTATTGTTTCGAATTTTTAAATAAAATTCATAGCCAACTAGCAGAATATAACATTAAATTCGCCATTTTTTAATTTTTTGATATTTCCAAAAATAGAAAATGTTAAGTGTTATATATCATTTTTATGGGAAAAAATAAAGTAATTTAATGAGGGAAAAAATACAGGGTGTTCCATTTAAAAAATTATATGTTTAGGTCATATCTCAAAAACAGTATCTCCGGCAAAAATTTCGGGCACGCCACTGAATTCTACGTAAAAAGTACTATATGCATCCGTTTTTATCTTTTCTGTAAGTTATCAGGTAGCCGAGATACGAGGGGTGCCCGAAAATACAACATTTTTAAAATCGCCCTGTAGCTCAAAAACGAAGAGGCCTAGGAAAAGTGTGTTTACGGTATCTTTTGTTTAACAAAAAAATAGCCCGGTGTCGCGAAAACCGCATCCTTCTAACTTTACTAATTACCGAGAAACCCCGTAAATGCATCCAAAATGCGCCACCCTGTACAGGGTGGCTCGAATTCGTGTCTATGTATGGGGAACTCGAAAACCGTAAGAGATACAGTTTCGGTGAAATTAAGGCAAAATTGCGCATTTAGGTGCCTAACAATATGCCGTTTGGAAAGTTTTAAAATTCCGAGTATTTACGGAGATATCCGAAAAAAACCGAACTTTTGAAAAGCCGTTTTATTTTTTTCCTGGGCTTATTTTTTTTTATGGCAGTGGCGCACACACTAAAGGAAGATCCTATGGCGCTCGCCGAGCGGTGTGTGTGCGAAGATGTTGATTGACACGGTTCTTGAATAGTTGTAGGTTGTAATTAGTGGGAAACAGATGTCCTGGAAGTGAGTTTCACCGTGATGCAGTGCGCCAGACAAAGGAGCTCTTGTAAAGCGATGTTCTGGGTGCTTCTAGTTGTACGACGAACTGGTGCGCTCCTGCCGTCTGTCGTGACTGTCTGACAGGAGATGCCAGGGGCGGGATGATGCGGGCCAAATCCTGGGAACATCTGCCGTGTAAGTATCTGTAAAACAGAGACATCTCGGCCACATGTCTGCGGTGTTCCAGACTATCCAGATTCCGGGTCAACTCCGGGTCGCCGACGAGACGCACAGCTATCTTCTGAATGGAATCCAGCAGCTTTAGGGTGTGCTTTGGTGCGGCACCCCAGATATGTGAGCAATATTCTAAGCACGGTCTTATTTGCGCTTTGTACAGCAAGAGCAACTGCTGCGGTGTATAGAGTTTTTTGTTGCGAAATAGCGCACCAAGCTTCTGGGAGGCTGATTTTGCGATGTTAGCAACATGGTCATGCCATGACATATTGCTGTTGACTGAGACACCCAGCAGTCCGATTGACGAGGATGAATGAATGGTCGATCCTGCCATAATGATGTCAGGGCCCGCTGTATTGGCCCTCTTGGTAAACGTTGCTGCTTGGGTCTTTGCTGCATTGAACTGGACCAAATTTCGGTCGCCCCAAGTTTGAACTTTCTCCAGGTATTGATTAATAGCTGTAATCTGCTCCTGTCTGCGGTGGTAAGTCTCAGGTAAGGGTTTTTCTGATCTAAAGTGGGAGACAAGGGTACTGTCATCTGCAAAACTGTAAACAGGATTATTCGTTATTCGATACATCACGGATTTCAAATTTGATTGCACTTTTGCATTGTCACCTTTTCCGTTCAATCCAATGATGTTATCCAGTTTGAAATCCGACGTTTCGTCTTTAAGGGATCATCATCAACATTCTTTTTTTAAATACGAACTTTAATTTTTTTTTATCGGTTTTCAGATGGTATTGGCGTTATAAATTTGAGTATCTGTTTTTATTTTTTTTTATTTTTACTATTATTTTTTTATTATTTTTATTTTATATATTTTGCTTTGGCGTAATTTTAAATAATTTAAGGTAAGTACTTTTGAAATTTTTATATTCTATAAAAATATTTTATTTGTTTTTTGTGTTCGGTGGAAAATTTGAGCCCGTATTAAAAATAAAAAATAGTAAAATTATTTTTTACGAGAATATGGCTATGAACTATTACACACGAATTCGAGCCACCCTGTACATAAAAATATTTCGAAATAATTGTATTCAGTTTTCTCTAGGCATATTAACGTAATATACACATAAACTCATTTAACATTTAACATTTAAGAAATTTAACATTTAAGATATGGCTTAAAAAGTTGAATATTAGCAAATCCCATTTATCAATTCATAAACCTCATTATAGCTTTAAGGTTAACTTTAAGCTTTATCAAAGATCCAACTTTTAACTTATGATTTAAGCATCTAGAGTGTTAAGTTAAATTAATACAAGTGCATATAAATGTGTTGCGTTGCTTGTTGTCATATGAGCCATGGAAATTCCATAATTCTTCTTCTTAATTCTATTCGTCGGCCATTATATACAAAAATCGATTTTTACCACAAAAAATTGAAAATAGAAAACTGAAAAGGTGTGGTTAATTCGAAGTCATGTGTCTGCGCTAGTACATATTGATTGACCTAAAATTATTTGTTAAAACGGGAACAAAAATCTCCTAAATTTGTTTATCACATACATTTTTGATACTTGCTAAATGTTAAATGGTTTACCTTAATAGCTATTTATGTACCAAAGGCGTTTGTTTGTACCTGTTGTGCCACCGACTGACAATGCTACGCGACGAGGCGGTTACCGAGGTGACAAAAGAACATTCCCTTATTAGACGTCAGAAGAAACATTAGACTTTTCTTTGTTAAGATAGTTTAATCATTGTTATGATTTATTTTGAAGAATAGATACGTATACGAACCGGTGCCTTAAGCAGGACGCCCACAGAATCGGCACAGACCGGCTCGGCACGGCCAGCACTGCCGGCATTCGTTATTAAACGAGATGCCGTTCCGCGCTGTTCCGATTAAATGGGCGCTGCCTCGTTTAATAACGTACATAGCAACTTATGCCGGCCGTGCTGGCCGGTCTGTGCCGATTCAGTGGGCGTCCTGCTTTATAGTTCACCCACACGCAAACATGGTCCTTCGAGCTGGATATTAGTGAATTTCGATTAAAATTTCATAAAAACTTCATTTCGGATGTAATGCAGTCAACACCCAAGTTTTACGCGGAAAAAAGTGGCGTTCAAGCAAGGATTTGAATATATGACTAGTCAAATGTGACGTTGGATGCCGGCCGGCGAGTATAAAATTTCACTTGTTCCTTTCCTTTTTGTTTACGTTCATTTTAGACGATTTGGTGCATGTGCTTGGCGTTTGGGATACGAATAGACGAATAGGGGATAGCTTGTGCCTATTTTAATTGAGATTTTGTTAAATTATACAGGGTGTTTCAGAATTGAACGCCAATCCTTAAGGGTGATAATCTTTGAGTGATTTTAAGAAGAAAATGTCATATGAACATAGGTCCGCAATCGCCTTATTTTTGAGATACAGGGTGTTGAAAATTAAAAAAAAAATCGGTTTTATCCCAATATTGCTCAAACCGCTGTAGATATTTCTTTACATTTTGCTAGGTACGTATAAAAATACATTTTTTTAAGCAAAAAAATTTTTTCAACTCCAATCAGTGGCGCCCCAACTAACATGCCCTCTTATATTTTTAAACGAAAGAATTAAACGCCACTGCTTTTTTTCAAAATTAAACTTATTTTTGCAAGCTGTTATTATTTCTTAATAAGAATGTCCTCTTGACTTTTTTCTGTCCGACGAACAGTTTTCGATTAAAAAAATAAAATGCATTTATCTGTACGGTCCTAATTTCTAAGTTTTCATATTGTAATAAGTAATCAAAGAAAAATATTCTTCTTTAATTTACATTATTCAAAATTTAGGAATTAGGACCGTGCAGATAAATGCATTTTATTTTATTAAGCGAAAACTGTTCGTCGGACAGAAAAAAGTCAAGAGGACATTCTTATTAAGAAATAATAACAGCTTGCGAAAATCAGTTTTATTTTGAAAAAAAGCAGTGGCGTTTAATTTTTTTGTTTAAAAATATAAGAGGACATGTTAGAGGGGGTGCCACTGATTGGAGTTGAAAAAAATCTTTTGCTGAAAAAAATTTATTTTTATACATACTTGATACCTAGCCAAATATAAAGAAATATCTACAGGGGTTTGAGAAATATTGGGATAAAACAGATTTTTTTTTCATTTTCATCACCCTGTATCTCAAAAATAAGGCGATTGCGGACCTATGTTCATATGACATTTTCTTCTTAAAATCTCTCAAAGATTATCACCCTTAAGAATTAGCATTCAATTCTGAAACACCCTGTATACGTTTATTTTAGATGCAGGTATACGAATTAAATAGAAACGCGTCTCTAAACGTCTCAGGTGATCGGGCGGTCGATCGTACGATTAAAATCGAACTTAATCAAAGAATTAGTTATACGAATAATATTTTCAATAGCTTTGACGAAATTCAGAACGAGCTTGAATACCGAGCCGCATACGTAGACGAGCAACTTAAAGAACGCGAAGATCTTTTGGAAAAATTAGATGATTACGAAGATGCTAACTCGCAGGCTTCCTCAGCTTGATCCTCTGTAAAACCAGTTTTGAGAGTGTCAAATTGTCGAAGATAAAGTTACCTAAATTTGATGGGTCATACGAGACTTGGATGGAGTTTCGCGATATATTCGAGACATTAATACACACAAATTCACAAATAAGTGAAATTCAGAAATACCATTACTTGAGGGCGTCACTGGTAATCAAATCTCTCGAATTTAACGGGCAAAATTACTCACTAGCATGGAGTACGTAATGCGACAGATTTAACAATAAACATCTGTTAATTCAGAATAATTTAAAATCTATATTTCACATGGAAACTATAAATGTAGCTACTGCTTCAAAAATTCGTCATATTTATGAAAGTTTATTTAAACACTTAAACAGTTTGAATTTGTTGGGCGAACCTACGGACTATTGGGATACGTTATTAATTTTTATTTTAATACATAAATTGGATAACCACACGGCTCAGGAATGGGAAAAAACAAAAACTAGTTATGATGCGATTACTTTAGATATTTTTAAGGAATTTCTAAAAAAACGTGCAAAATTATTAGAAACATTAGAAATGCATTCTGGTCAATCAGTTGTTGAAAACAAAAAGTTCGAACCGAGAAAACCAAATCAAAATTTTAAGACAGGAAAAAATTATAAGTCGGGTTTCAATCAGATGGGTCGGTTCGTTAATTTATAAAGTTAGGGAACTTAAGTTATGTTTAAATTACCTCAAACGAAACCATGCGGCCAAGGAGTGCAAATGGTCTGGCTGCAAGCACTGTGGAGGTAAACATAATAGTATTCAGCAAGAAAAAAGGAGAAGGCTGCTTCTAGTACTAGTAAAGGGAATGCTTCAGGTAATAATTTTCGGCAAGTTGACAACGCGAATCTTGAAGGCGAAATAAATACTACGAATTTTGCGTAGCCGCTAATCAAAGCGCTCTTTTAGCTACAGCTAGAGTAGCTGTATATAATAAAACAAATACTCAGCAAAAAACAGTTTACGCACCAGCATTACTTGATTGTGGAGGACAGTCTAGTTTCATAACTGCAGAACTATGCAACAAATTATAGTTGTCAAAGTTTAAAGTAAATTTAGCCGTTGCAGGTATTAATGATAAATTATCATACTCAAATTATAAATTGGAAATATTTATACGTTCAATTTTTCTTTTAATTTATGTTGCTTTGTCTTAGATAAAATAACTTCTCTAGTGCCATATAGCAATATTGACAAAAAACAATTTGGAATACCAACCGACCTTGGATTAGCTGATACCGATTTTCATATACCTCAACCTATTGACATTTTAATTGGCCCCGAATTGCAGGTAATGAATCGGCGCCCAACACATTTCTTTTTCCCAACAAGTTTCTTATTCCAATTTGATCTTACAAATTTAATTATTTGTAATCATTTTTCGTACAGGATTAGTATTTGATTTCGGAATTTGTCATTATAGGTATTTTACTGGATTTGACTTGTAATATACCGGGTGTGGCATCGAAACACCGTCCATAGGAAATCCCATGCAAATTTTAATACCTCCTAATATTATCTCCCCTATTCATTTTAAGCTGCGTCCTCACCGAGTCGACACTGTCGATCAACTCTGTCTATCGACGTTGTCGACTTGGTGTGTACCTGGCAATCGACTGTGTCGATCGACAAAATAAATCGATCGACATGTCGATTTGTTTTCCATCGCCTGTCGGTAAACATGAAAGAGCAGTCGATCGACTTTAGTGTGTGGACGCGTTTTCGACGTTCGACATTCGACAAACTGTTAGTACTCAATGACGTCTTGCCTTGTTGACATCGTAGTATTCGTAGTCGTGTGTTTTCGTTGGAGAAATGGAATGGGAACAAGATAAAGTCATTGCCTTTATTGAGGCATACAAACTGAAAACAAATCTATGGGATTCTAAAACCAAAAATTATAAGAACAGAAACTTGAGGCACGATGCCCTTATGGAAATTGCTAATGAATTTAACGTCGAGAAGCAAGCGGTAGAACAAAAAATTAGAAATCTTCAAAGTCAATTTGCAAGAGAAGTAAAAAAAAATAAATGACAGCAAGAAATCTTTTCTAAAACCACCGTTACACCTGTATTCAAGGCTCAATATATTGACGTCATCTTTTGTTAAATCGTCTATCAAATTACTAGCATTGTATCTAGTTCTACTTTGAAGACTTGGTCGAACCCAAAATCTTCTTTTGCGTGCAATTTTTCTTTTTTTTAGTCGCGATAATATATCGCTGCTTCTCGAGAATAGTGACACTTTCCAAAAAACGAGTTTTTTCAGGAGACGCATTTATAATTTTTATAAAGACTTGATCTTTGATATCTCAATAATACATTTAAGTCTTCTTATAACAATTTCAGTTATATTTAGGTAAATCAATTAAGTCTCATTTGCAATACATAGAGTAATATACTTTTTTTAATAAATATTGATTTATTATTTTGTAAATATAATATTACCCAGATATGTCATTATTCCTAAAAGAAAATCATGCGTAAGTGACTTTAAATTTGGATAAAGCGCATTATAATTTTTAAATAAAATGAAATATGCATATAATATTTTATTTATTTTAATATGTAATAGTACAGATTTAAAAATACATTAACATTACATTTGAACTAAAGGTTTTAAAAGTTACACTTACAGGAACTGAAAACTGGCGCAGAAACTATAACTAATTACAACAGGTTGAACAGGTACGAACATCGTATAAAAATTTCAAAATGCAACATTAGAAACTATTATAAAAAGAGGGTTGTAAAATTTGGGAATTGTATTTTTTTTAGCCAAATTTATCAAGCCGCTTTTCTTTGTGTCGGAAACTAGTGTAAAATATTCTCCCAATACACAATAATAATTTGAAAAACATCTCCCCGTGGACATGGCAACGCACCTTGCAGGTCATAGACTGCAACTAGTTATTTTTATCATTCTTGTCATTCTCCTTTTCCTATCGAGACAAAAGTTTTTCAGACCGATGGGTATCGTAACCAGAAAGTTGCAGCTTGGTTTCATCATTAGCATTGAAGAAGACCGTGCAATCCTCACACTGGTCCTTCTTAGGCTGGAAAAACGCCAGATTAAACTCAGAAATAAATAGAGGATAGCTTCCATTTTCCCGATGTCTTGTGGTGTCAGCTCTACAGTAATGGCTGTCAATTCTCGGAATATCGTTAATGTGCTGCCGTATTCCATCTTTAATGTGATGATCCAGCATTTCATGGTTTCCAAATTTTCCACGAAAGCCTAAAGAAAGAATGCCACCTGACGATTCTTTTGTTTTGGAAAGTACCATTCTGGTAGAGCGGTCTGTTATACCTAAAGTCGATCGAAAACATACTTTGCAGATGCGATTTTTTTTGGTTGATTGCATAGAAGTAGGCATTTTTACTTCTACGACTACTATAAATGTTCGATATAGGAGTACTTTGGTTGATTCGCCGCGATATTTCATGACAGGAATTCTAGAGTCCCCCATCCTACGACTAAAAATTATTTTAAATTTGTTTGGTAAAAGTCTATACTTAATAAATGAATTACCATTTTAATATATAATTATGCCTATAGGTAACATAAAGCAATTTTGAAACGCCTTAAGAGCAGTGGCACATTTCAAAATGCAACGAAATAGATTTCGGTTATTGCAGGAACAATGACCACATTAACAAAATAAAACTGTCACAGAATAAATTATCCTCTTCTTAGCATAACATATTATCTGGAATAACGACACAATTCGAAATCTACTATCAAATTTGCATAAGGTTTTTCAAGAAAAGTGACATATTTTGTATAAGGTCGCTATTGAATTTATATTTAAGGGTTAAATTATTTACCTATATGAAGAATAGTGTCACATTGCGAATCATGACGTTGTTTTATTGTAATGGAAAACAATATGATGCTTACCTTAGCAAGAAAACTGGCACAAAACACTTTATGTCAATATTCACGATAAAACTCTAATGATTTTCCGTACCTTTTTTAAATGTGTCGTTATTCTTACAAAAGACATGCGCACACGTTTAAAATTTTGTCACGACTGAAGGATGGGACGTTGTTCGCGACAAAATGCCATATAAATCGGTATTAAAGAATAACGACATTAGCGTCATCTCTGGGAAAAATCTTGATATAGTTGCAAATGACCTTATTCCTGATAAACTAGATGCTTTTTGGGAGTGATCTGTCATTTAAACTAAAATATGCTATTTTTTGGATAGTGTCACTATTCTCGAGAAGCAGCGATATGCTGCACAAGCAACTATAACGTCATCTTCGTCAGGCATCTTGATTTCGACTGATCGGCAAACATTTCTGTCAACTCTGGTGTGGACAGATGCAGTTTTTGTCGCTTGTGGATCAACAATGTCGATAGACAGAGTCGATCGACAGTGTCGCCTCGGTGAGGACGCAGCTTTAGAGCACACTTGTATTAGACTTTTTTGAAGGTCCTTGTATGCTAGACTCCCATGTAAAATATGAATAATTTTCATTTAGCGAATTAAGAGGTATTTTGAAAAATGTTTCCTAAAATTTGTGGTTCAAAACTGCGATCCTGATAATTTTCTCAATTAAACCACCAGCAGATGTCAAATTATAATAACTGACAAACGATTTCATATTTTATAGTAACTATTTGTCTTTATTTATTAAAAATGTTCTAGACAATAGCAGAAAAAGGAACTTTAATCATCCTAAACAATAAAAACAAAGAAATAGCAACAATAATTAAATACAATTTGCTTATTCTACTGAATCAGGTGTTCAAATAATTCCCCATTTACTGCTAAACAGTACCCTAGACGGTCATAAAATTCCATTCTTGAGTTGCTAAGCTGTTAAGGGGAAATTTGTGCACAAACGGCAGAAATTATATTTTTTAATTATTGTTCCAAGTCTTGGTAACGGGTTTCTTTGTAAAAGCGACTTGTCAGGTGTCCCCACAAGAAGAAGTCGTTCATAGAAAGATCGGGCGATCTGGCTGGCCAACCAATGGTGTAATTTGGTCCGATTACGTGCCCATTGAAGGCGTTCTGCAGGTATTCACGAACTGCTAGTGTATTGTGTGCAGGACAACCATCCATCTGAAACTAGGTCTCTTCGTTTTCCGGAGCAACTTCTGCCAGTGTTGGTTCAATGTAATTTTGTAGTAATTCGAGAAAAGATTCCCCAGTCAAGTTTCCTTCCAAAAAAAAATGGTCCAATAATATGATGTCCCAGAATATCCGCCCACAAATTAATCTTTTGGGGATATTGTGTCCTAGTTTCAACAAAGCGGTGTTGATTTGTTTTGCTCCAATACCTGAGGTTTTGAGAATTAGGTTCATTCATAGAAAAGGGATTTATATATATATATACGAAATAAAAGTTTCACTGTATATATCTTCTCCTTCTTATTTTGATTCGTGACTACACCGCTTTGCGCTTGCATCGCCGTTTTTCGACGGCTGCGTCCGTCACAAAAGTCATGTCAAATTATGATTGTATTTATTGTGTCGAGTTTGTTTTTTGAATTAACTTTGCGCTAGTGAAATATGTTTTACTGTTGTGTTGCTTCCAGTAACTGATCATGTTAAGATTTCGGGTTTCGGGTATATAACACTTTAGGGCAACTAAAAATAGCAATTTTTTCTATAAAAAAATCTTCATATCTGCTTTGAATATGTATTTTTGTATACAATAGAATGAGGATATCTATTATTTTTAGTGTTTTTCTAAGAAATAAAGCGCCCATAGATTTGGGCGGTCAACCACTAACGTCTACGTACGCCAAATTTTCGACCTTCAGCCCTGCGCATTTGGCAGCAGCAGCTCAGTGTTGTTTTAATATTTCACTTCACGCGTAACCCTCCGCTCGCTTCGCTCGCTACGGGGGCTCAAGAAAAAGAAACTAATCAAGTGCTAACCCGAACTAACTCAAGGCAATACCAAAAATTGATATTAAATGTTCGTAATGGCAATAAGCCATATTTCCATTACAGACGCGACGTTTTTAAAGCAATTTAAGCATCAAGTAGGCTTTGCATAATGCGAGGAAAAATGTCAAAGTTAACAAGAGCCAAATTTAAAACCTTTAATGTCGATTTGTTGACAACATCTCGAAAGCTTTTTAAAGATCGTGATCGAAACGCAATAAAAATTGAAATTCAAGGTTCATCGAGCTATATGAAATCGTATTAAATTATAGAGATGCAGAACTATACGACTTTTTAGTAAGTAGCAAGCCATTATTAAATGAGACGAAACTAACCCAAAGCTAACCCAAGCTAACTCAATAACTAACCCAAGCTAACCGAAATTGTTTCTCATAGGTTTGCATGAAGAACGGCTTGCGCTTCGCGCAAGCCATTCTTTATGCAAGTGCGTAGTGAGAAGACGAAACTAACCCAAAGCTAACCCAAACTAACCCAAGCTAACCGGAATTGTTTCTCCTAGGTTTGCATGAAGAATGACTTGCGCGAAGCGCAAGTCATTCTTCGTGCAAGTGCGTAGTGCCTAGACGAAACTAACGAAACTAACCAAGCTAACCCAAGCTAACCTAAGCTAACCCAAGGTAACCCATACTGGCACCCTGCGCAAGTCATTCTTCATGCAAGTGCGTAGTGCCTAAAACGAGACGAAACTAACCCAAGCTAACCTAAGTTAACCGGAATTGTTTCTCATAGGTTTGCATGAAGAATGGCTTGCGCGAAGCGCAAGCCATTCTTCATGCAAGTGCGTAGTGCCTTAAACGAGACGAAACTAACCCAAACCTAAAACAAACTAACCCAAACTAACCAAAGCTAACCGAAATATTGTTTCCCCTACGATGGCATGAACAATGGCTTGCGCTTCGCGAGCCATTCTTCATGCAAGTGCGTAGTGCCTAAAACGAGACCAAACTAACCCAAGCTATCCGAAATTGTTTCTCCTAAGTTTGCATGAAGAATGGCTTGTGCTTCGCGCAAGCCATTCTTCACCGAAACTAAGTAAAAAAATAATTTGAGTTAGTTTCTGTTCGCTTACTCCCGGAGTGTGCGGAGGCCAACGCGGGAAATGTAGCGCGCTTATTTGGCTTACTTTGGATTGGCTAAAAGTCGAGTAAAAGGGCGATCACTTTGTCTTATTTTCAAAAAGAGAAATGTGCAACGTTTGGCAACCTTTACCGAGACCTCCGTGCCTCTCGTGTACTGTGGTGCCAGTGTGTCAAATATCATTATTTCACGTTTTAAAATTTTTAAATTTGATTGTTTCAGGTTTGAATTTGATTTTTATCTGCGCAAGTAGTAAGGTGTTTAGGGATTTTACACAAGTTTAAATTTAAAAGTTGAACTTTGGAGATTCAAATGTGGTGGTTCCTCAAATTTTCTTGGCTTTATCTCAACCAGAATCGCTTAAACTACTCTAGACACCCTCTTGAGAACAAAAGAAATTTTGCAAGACGGACAACCTATAAATTATTATCTTTTCAACCAGACCCCATCTAAGTTATAATAATTTAAAGGTTTTAATAATTTGTATATACAAATATTCACAAAATGAATGTATTTATTAAAAATGTTGAGTTTTTTGTCAAATATTTGATATTTGAAAAATACTACTTGATGCTTAAATTGTCTTTAAAAACGTCACTTCTGACACAAAAGTATGGCTTATTGCACAGATATTACGAACATTTAATAACAATTTTTTACCAAGAAATCGTGATAATATCTCAATGATCCTCACTTTTTTGGAAAGAAAATAAAAAA
>MU189473.1:646-51426 GCA_016904865.1 Pissodes strobi | reverse complement strand
GTTTATTTTACGCTGTGTCTAGCCTCCCGGTACCGGTATCCGAATAAATCCCGGTAAAATATAATGGCGGTATGATGACGTAATGGTCTACCGGTATTTACAATAATCCCGGTAGATTTTGTTCTCGTATTACAATATGTCTTCGTGATGCAATCAATTTGTCGCAAGAGCTCTCGAGGTGTAGAGGTTTAGATAGTTGGGTCTCATATATATATTATATATATATTTTGATGATGCATTAAAATAATTGATAAATATCAAAATTATTTATTTTACAATATCATCACATAGAAGTTAAGAGACGTAAAAGTTATCAAATATTTAGCGAATAAAGAGATAACTAGTTAAAGTTTTCGATATTTTCAAAAACAAATTTACTTTACTGTTGGGCAAAATTCATATTTTCTGACAAACCTCGTATACGTACTGAAAAAATTTGATGTCTGATGGTTGCATTTTTGGACCAAGCAGAACTTTTTATAAAGAATAACTTTTTTTCGTAAAATTGATAGTTTTCCATATGGTGCGAACTTAAGTGGACACACTGTATATATATATATATATATATATAGCCACGAGCTTGTAGACGGCATAAGCAAGAACTACCCCAAAGCTGAAATATGGCCCTCGTTTTAGCCTAAGCTTCGCACTACCAAGAGAAAAAAATTGTTCAAATAATTCCGAAATTGATCTGAATTTAATCAATCGAGCGAATGAGAAATAAAATACCAAACGTGAATTAATTTAATAACTAGAGAATTAATTTAATTATAAAAGGTAAGTAAGTAGGCCAATATTAGAAATTAAAAAGTGAGACGAAAAAGAAAACTAATGATTAATAAGAAAGCCAATATTAAACTGTAGTGTCTATAGCAAGTCAATGAAGCCGGAACATTTCAAACAAGAAGCGCAAACAAATTAAATTAGAGTACCCACCTTTTATCGTCCTGTTTCCTCGTGAGCTAGAAACCAGAAATTATTAAATATTGCAGGTAAATTTAATAAATAGACACACTATCAAGTTCAATAAATAGAAACACAGGCAAGTTCGATAAATAGAAGGTTTGTTTATTACTTTAGGCAGGAAAAACACAAAACAATCGGATGACGATTTCTCCGATATTCCAGGCGGCTATGCTAAATTTATGACTAGAACTGTTTACGGCAAATAGTTAGAAGTTTTACTCAATGACTTGAGGCTTAATAGATAAATAATAGAGACTAAAAAAAAGCAATTATTAATTAATTTGAATTATCTCGCTCAATTAGAAAAAACGATATTTGGTATCGCAATATAACCGATAAATATAATAATCAGCGAACTGAGTTAATTAACAATATAATTTTTCTTTTGAAAATCACAGCTCAAGCAACATAAATATAAGACTCTATTTGATCATTATTCGGGCGCAAACCATGGTCTGACGTCACAGTACAAACTAATTATGCTTATAATTAAAATTAGGTACTACAATAGTAGATGATACCTTGGGCAGTCGAATAAAATTAAATCAGTAGATTGGGCGCTGTTTTTGTTAATCAATTATTAACCAGATTATATCTGACCATGAAGGCACTCCTTTTAGAGACTAAAAAACTAGATCAGAACTGGCAACATGTTTTTTCCATAATGTCCTTTTTGGAACAGCTTGCAAACTGGTCTACACGGATTTAATCACAACAGTATCATAGTGATCATTTAGCTCCATGTACAGATTTAATGATTTTTACGCTTATTAAAAAAAGTAATCTGGTATGTTTCATCCTTCGTGTATGCTCATATGTACAAGGTTCTTCATAAGATAAGATTGCGGTAAATACTACCCACAAAACGATGGAGAAATGATCTCCGATGGACTGTTCAAGAAGGGATGACACTTTCGGGTCACTCGCCTATGCCATATTATTATATTTAACCTTAAAATCAACAATATATTTTTTTTATTAAACTTTAGTTATTAAATTTACTAACAATTTTTCGGAAGCAATTCCCATGTGCTTATAGACAAATACCATTGTGAAAATCCAAAGATTGTTCTAATTGCTTTGCATTATACTACCGTGTATAATGTATTTCAAGAAACTTTTTTAACTAGATTTTCTAGCTCGACTAGTGATATAGCTAATTATTATTTTAGCCACCTAATAAGTAACGTCATGCGAACAAGCCCAGACCACCTGTCCTCAGACAGTCTGTGCTGCAATTATAGAGGCGTAATCATCTAGGTTTAGGTACAGCAGATTTGTTTGACTAGAAGCTTCTCATCATGCGGTACTCAACTTTTCTATAAGAACGCACCATTGTTTATACAGGGTGTTCGAAAAATAGATGGAGATATTTTAGAGGGTGATTCCTTGTTAGAAAAATATGAAAAAAGGTTTCTATAAACATGGGTCTCGAAATACAGAGTTTTCAAGATACAGGATGTTAAATAAAAAAAAATATAAAAAATTAAATTATTAATGTCTTAAAAAATATTTAGTCGATTCTATTGAAATTTGGCAATAATATTTGTTGAATTAAGAGGCTAATTTAGCCCTAAATAGATTAAAATTATTAAGTCCAGTGGCATCCTGGGGGGCACCTTAGCGAATATTATTATCAAAAAAATGTACGTCACTACCTTTTTGTAACTTTGATTAGCAT
This sequence comes from Pissodes strobi, assembly GCA_016904865.1. Taxonomy (NCBI): domain Eukaryota; kingdom Metazoa; phylum Arthropoda; class Insecta; order Coleoptera; family Curculionidae; genus Pissodes; species Pissodes strobi. Next base: position 48,779 of record MU189473.1, on the reverse strand, counting down.
CTAAAAGTACAACTTCTTTGCCTCTTGTATTTTGTTCCTATCTCACTTCGTTTTCGAGAAAAAAAAAATAAAACCGTTTTATTGCATGTCACTGGACAAAATTGGTTTATCAATTTTTGCTAAAAAAATCACAAGTGCCTTGGGAAGCAAATATTCATTTCTGCATTGAGATTTGACATTTGCGCGTCAGTTCTTTTAGAAAAGAATTATACACGTAATTGCAACAGAATCGGTCAATGGATTTTTAAGATATTAATAAAAAACTAATTTTTTAAAAAAAAGTTTGCACATGTAATAAACTGGTCTTTATTTTTTTTCTCGAAAACGGAACAAGATACGAAAACAATTCAAGAAACAAAAATGTTGTATTGTTAGTTGTTTAAGACGACAAAAAAAATGAAAATTTTTTAAAAAAGTCAGTGGCGCACACTTTTTGTCAATAATATTCGATAAGATGCCTCCTGATACGTCACTGGACTTCATATTTTTATTCTAATTAAGCCCCATATTATTACAGGCAAGACTACCAAATTTCAACAGAATCGGTCACTGGATATTTAAGATATTAATAAAAAACCGATATTTAAAAAAAAAAGTTTGGAAATGTAATAAAACTGGTTTTATTTTTTTTTTCTCGAAAATGAAGTAAGATGCGAAAACAATTCAAGAAGCAAAAATGTTGTATTTTTAGTTAATTAATACGAAAAAAAATATAAAATGTTTTAAAAAGTCAGTGTCGTACACTTTTTGTCAATAATATTCGGTATGATGCCTCCCGAGACGCCACTGGAATTCATAATTTTTTTATTAATGCTAAATGAGCCCCATATTATTACAAACAAGATTAATAAATTTCAACAGAATCGGTCAACTGGATATTTTAGATATTAATAAAAAACCGATTTTTAAGAAAAAGTTTGGAAATGTAATAAACTGGTTTTTATTTTTTTTTTCTCGAAAACGATGCCACATATGAACACAATTCAAGAAACTAAACTGTTGTATTTTTAATTGCTTAAAACGAAAAAAGTGTAAAATGTTTAAAAAAGTCAGTGGCGCGCATTTTTTTTAATAGTATTCGATATGACGCCCCCCGAGACGCCACTGGACTTTACATTTTTAATCTAATTAAGGCTAAAGTCAAAGTCAAAGTCAAAGTGCTTTATTGTAAAGAAACAATGTTAGTCCCTATTTACAAAGCAAGTTAAAAATAAGTCTAACCATTACGATACAATAATTATTAAATTTAAGAAAAAAGTCAAAATCTTATAAAAAAACTTAACCCTAACATATGTAAAAAACAAGACAATAAAAACAACAAAAAACATTAATCATTTAAAAATTCAGCAGTATAAAAGTTTAAGCTTTAAATTCTACAGACGATCCATAAAAAATTCATTTAGGCTGTAGTAGGCTTTTGGGATTAACACCCTTTTTAGTGCCCTTCTAAAATGTCCAGTAGTTGGTGATGCTTTTAACACTTTAGGAAGGTGATTAAATATCTTTTTGCCATTATATACGATAGATCTCTGGACCATTGCCTTTGCTGGTATTGGTAAAGGCAAATCATCTATCTGCCTTGTGACCCTTTGCGGTTCGCAAGCTTGTGCAATATGACGGTTCTTAAAAATCAATGACGCAGTCTCAAGTATGTACAGAGATGGTAGGGTAAGAAGGTTTAAATCAATAAAGTATTGTTTACATGACACTCTTTGGTTGATATTGGCAATGAAGCGAACGGCCTTTTTTGCAAGACAAAAAGTATATTTTGCAAATTGTGCGTACTTGCTCCCCAAAAGGGAATACCATACCGGAGATGTGCCTCAAATAATGAAAAATACACCATTCTAGCCATCTGTTGACCCAGTTCCTGTCTCACCACTCTTACCGCAAAGCATCCAGAAGACAACGTCTTACCCAACCCCAAGATATGCTCCTCAAAACGAAGCTGTTTATCAACCCTAAGTCCCACAAACTTAGACATTCCAGAAGTCTGAACAGTACAACCCTCAAGATAGACATCCTCCAGATCACAACCAAATGCAAGAACATTTGTCTTATCAGCATTGAACACAAGGCGATTTGCATCACACCAATCTTTAATATTTTTTAGGTCAGCCGAGATACATGAGCCAAGTCCCCCAACATCATGCCCATGCCATGATACCGCGGTATCGTCGGCAAACATCGACGCAAGTCAAGTCATTGATATAAATCAGGAACAATAAGGGTCCAAGAACCGACCCCTGGGGAACTCCTGACTCCACCCTCAATGCTGATGACCTCTCTACATCTGACACAACCGACTGAGTACGACCATCCAAGTAGGATGCAAGCCAGGCTAAGGCAGTACCGCGGAACCCATAGCACTCAAGCTTTGCCAGCAGTATTCTATGATCAACGCAGTCGAAGGCCTTTGTCAGATCACAGAACACTGCCGCCACAGCCTCATGCCCATTAATACCCATGTATACATCTTCCAGGAGGTTTTGAACAGCGTCATGAGTCCCCCTAGACGGCCGGAAGCCAAATTGGCATGGTATCAATATCAAAGTCTCCAAAGCACAATCTGGTAGCCTTAGTAGCACCTCTGCAGAGATACCATCTTCCCCATGAGATTTCTTGTTCTTTAACGCAAGTATGGTTGCCTTTACCTCATGAAGATCTGCTGACAAAAAAAAAATGAACCAGGAACAGAAACAGAAACATTTCTCAAAATTTCCAGAGGGTCGGCATTTGTAGCAATTTTCTGAATCAAGGTACTTGCAACGTTACAAAAAAAATTACTTAGCGAGTCAGGGTCAACCTCGGTCACCGGAGCATTTCGTCTGGTCTTATTTCTCAATTCATTAATTATTACCCAGCTTTCTTTAGACTTGTTTGAAGCCGATGATATTCGTCGCCCGTAGTAACAATTCTTTCTGTGTTGCACAAGCTTGCGATAGATAGATCTATATCTATTACAGTAAGTGATAAAACTTTCACTATAAAGATACTTCCGTAGGTAATTAAGACTACGTAAGTTTGCCCCTGATCGTCGGAGGCCAGGTGTGAGCCAAGGTTTTTTTCCCACTTGTGTCCTTACTTGTCTTAATGGAAACGCCCTATTGAAAACATCCGAAAGAACAACATGGAATGTAGAAAACGGCTCCGGAGACCGAACTATTCCCTGCCAATTGACCCCCAAACAAAATCTGTGAAAGTTGTTGAAATTTCCAGTGCTAAATATTCGCCTAAACTCCCGCTGAGAAGAGCTCATTTTGCTTGTTAAATATGAAAGTTCGCCAATTATAGCCTCATGATCCGAGAGCCCCGCACTCATTACCTCACATGACAAACAGTGTATATTTGAACACACATAATCAAGCAATGTACTGGAACTATGGGTTATACGTGTAGGAGCGCTAACATGCATCACCAAGGCATAGGAAGACAAAAGATTTGACATGAAAATGGAACCAGGAGATCTATCACAGTAGTTAACATTCAAGTCACCAGCAAGAACTAATTTACAGTTTACTGGTAGCTGAGACAACATTATATCCAATTTTTGCATGAATGTATTAAGACAAGCTGTTGACGATCGATATAAGCAGAGTATATATAAGTTACTTCGTTTGCAAATTGCCAGAGAGAAGTCGAATATAAATTCTTCACGCAGGTAATCAAATTTATCAAAGGAAACGAATTCCCTCAAACATTCGTTACATCTCTTCTTAATAAGTATAAGTGTGCCCCCATGAATTGAATTGGATCTGGTGAACAATGATACAGTAGTATAACCTTCTACCAAAAAACATTCATCTGGGCGTAGCCAGTGTTCAGTAATACGAACCAAATCTGGAAACTTAATACTTTCTAAATAAATATACAATTCATCACATTTTCTTCGTAAGGATTGAATGTTCAATACAAATACCGATATAGTAGCTTTACTGATAGATAGAGAGGATTTACATTTTCTTACTAACTTAGGGATAACGTTGGAGTTTGATGCCCCTTTTATAAAAGGGGCTGTATCTAAAAAAAAAATCGTTATCTCGATCGCTTTCATTTAAATTTTTTGCCACACCATCAATCTGCGGTACATTTACATTGTTCACATTTAAATCTACTGAATCAGACAAGTCAATAAACACAAGATTGTTTCTAGGCACAAAAAATATTAGTTTCAAAATATCATTGCAAATTTTATCCTTTCCACATGGTATCCCCCTAAAATTAGTATTTAGAAAACAAAATTTACCTTGAACAAATTGGTTAAGCCTTTGTATATATAAGTCAAGTTTACTATTAAACTTAAATATCTTGAGATTTGTTTGAACAGACATTTTATAAGGTACAGCTAAGATTATAACATTTGTATGTGCCAAGCATTTTAAACTTGCACCGATATCTTTAAATAATGGATAGTTACTATTTTTAAAATTATTAAGACCTGCACAAATAACTACATAATCATTCAAAGTGAACATTTTGGTCAATGATACTACGTCTATTATAACGTCAATAAATTCGGCATTAGGCTTAATTATTGATTGGATTATAAAATCCTTTGTCTTAGATCTTAAAACATTGCCCATATGAAAGCTCTCTTGATCTCCTAAAATAAGCAGTTTATTACTTTTAGTTGTTTGATCATTTTCAGTGGCTGGATTATGTTCTTTAGTAAACTCGCAGTTTTTAATGGCATTATTACCCAGATCTTCTTTAGTTAACTCTTCATATAGATTTTCTGGGTTAGAATGAATCTTGCGCAAATTGGCCAGGTTGTCTCTTGTAGTGCACAGGTCATACAACGTCTTTTTAAGATCTGTTGCATACTGTTCCTTTTCCGTCTCCAGAACGTTAATACTTGTCAACATATTTTGTTTTAAGACATTTAACTCACTTAATTTTCTCTCGAGGCACGTAGATTTTTCATGTAATTCATCAATTTGCTCGGTAAGTTTTTTGTTAGTACTTAGCAGTTCTATAATTTCCTTGTTTAGCTTCTGAATTTCCATTTTTTGCTTGCTAATTATGGCTTCAACATCCTGTTCCCTCGCACAGACCGCTTCTTCAAAATCTTGAGTACCACGTTTAAGTCTTTCAATATGTCGTTGTTTGGCCTTTAGTTCTTTGAGTAGTTTGCCGATTTCAGATTGCATTTCATCTTTATCGCTCTCAAAGTTTACTTGTAATCTTTCGATTATTTCCTCCGTTTTTCCAGATTCAGCTTTAACTTTATCATAAGCCTCAGCCTAAATGAGCCACTACCACAGATAACACTACAAAATTTCAACAAAATAAGTAAAAAGATGTTTAAGATATTAATAAAATAACGATTTTTTTTTAAAGTTTGACACCCTGTATCTTGAAAACTCTGCATTTCCGGACCCATGTTTATAGAAATATTTTTTCAATTATTTTAAGAAGGAATCACCTTCTAAAATATCTCCGTCTATTTTTCGAATACCCTGTATACTAAAGACAATGACCGCACCAAGTGCGCTAATACACGAGTCTAGGAATGACCTCTAGTTCAGGAACATGTTATAGGTTGTCAAAATGCGGGAAATGGGTCTATATTTAATACTGTTTGAATATTGAGCTGATTAGGTTTTTTATTTTTTTCATAATAATTGAATACATAAACATATCTTTAATCTAAGAATATATCAACGTCTAATAATATTTTAACAATTAACAACATAAAGAAATGGACTAGACACATTTTGAAACTTTTAAATAAATAATAGAAAACTAGATTAATTATATATGTACAGGGTGTCCCAAATTCGAGCCTCATCATTGGGATCTCGGAAACTAGAAGAGATACGAGGTCGGTTAAATGGAGGCAAAGTTGCGCAGTTTGATGCTGATCAAAATGCCACCTTACAAGTTTAAAAATTCCGAATACTTCCGAAGATTTTTGGAAAAAACCGAATATTCGCGATTTCATTTTTATTTTTTTATGACTCTATTTGAATAGATATAACAAAATAAATTTCACATTTTCATTGCTACTTTTCCTGTTCTTCAAGATGGTGTTATCAGATTTTCAAGCCGACGTTTCGTCTTTGAGCTGCCATTATCAACTTTGTTTTTTTAAATACGGCCCTGGATTTTTTATTACGGATTTTAAGAGCTACTAAGGTCCGAAAACCAATGATATATCGCACTTATTCGAAAAATTCAGATCAGTGACATTTTCCATAAGAGCTCATGTGTTAGAGAGAGACAGAGAAATACATTTTTAATAGGATTAAAAATCAAAACCTTTTTTTACGCATTAACGATATGCATAAAGAAAGCTTAAAAACTAACATAAGAAGTGGTTAATAAATAATATAATTATTAAAGTGTCAAGCCTCAAACCATAAGCTCTATATTAGGCTATATTTTTAGCAATTTACCCAAGTAAATAGTTGTGTGGGATTATATTTGGAACAAATAATAAATTTCACATCCTCATTGTATCGCACTTTTTCGAAAAAATCATTTTAATGATTTCCTGGTAAGATCTTACTAAAAATCTATTTTCCGTCTCTCTCTAACACATGAGTTCTTATGGAAAATGTCACTAATATGAATTTTTCGAATAAGTGCGATACATCATTGGTTTTGGGACCTTAGTAGCTCTTAAAATCCGTAATAAAAAATCCAGGGCCGTATTTAAAAAAACAAAGTTGATGATGGCAGCTCAAAGACGAAACGTCGGGTTGAAAATCTAATAACACCATCTTGTAGAATAGAAAAAGTAGCAATGAAAATGTGATATTTATTTTGTTATATCTATTCAAATAGAGTCATAAAAAAATAGAAATAAAATCGCGAATATTCGGTTTTTTCCAAAAATCTTCGGAAGTATTCGGAATTTTTAAACTTGTAAGGTGGCATTTTGATCAGCAACAAACCGCGCAAATTTGCCTCCATTTAACCGACCTCGTATCTTTTCTAGTTCCCGAGATCCCAATGATGAGGCTCGAATTTGGGACACCCTGTACATAGATACCAATTTATATACACAATAAATTTCAAAATATTTTAATGTTTTAAACTAGAATATTATTCATTTTTAGATTGTATTTATAGAACATTCTTTTTTGAAAATACCAATAAATATATATTCAGTGTTAAGATTTTTTGTTACGTTGCATTCCGTAATTAAAAACAATATATTTTAAGTAAACTAATTTTTGATACAAATTGATATACTAATTGTTATTATTTTAGATGAATATAATATACTGATGAATAACAGGCTTTCACAATGCAAATTTGTAAAGCAATTTTGAACACGTATATTTTCGAGATGAATCAACTTATCAATATTTATTGTATAATACAATTTCATTATGATGATTCTAAAAAAATAGGTCCTCCGCATTTAAAAAATTGTCAAATTATAGGAAAAAGTTAGGTACCTGTTTCTAAAAATATCAAAAAATGATCGAATAAGTTTTTTATTTCGACGTTCGACCGGATTCTTATTATTGTTCTTCGATTTATTTTCGGTAAATTTCTTTATAATATAGTATTTTAATGTGGTTAAATTTATGTGAACAATGTCGACCAGATGATGTGCACCAGGCTGCGGTGGAAACTACCCGAAAGAACCTAAAGTTTATGCTTTTAGCTTTCCAAAATGTTTGGACTTAAGACCTGTTGCTTTCATGTAATAAGAGTTTATTTTGTGCCCGCCGGCCCGTTCATTGTATACAGCAAGTTTATTAATTTTGATCCTGTTAGCTAATTTTGGGGTAAGTGATATTTAGTGTAATCATACCTCATAAAGACTGTAATGCAATGTTTGCTATATGCCTCATTCATATAAATATTTGCGTAATCATGCTCCTATTATTTTACCTCATCCTAAAACTGTAAAATCTATTTGTGACAGACCCCGATATTGATGTAAGACATTATTTTACCCTGTTACATCTACTCAAATGTACTTTTAGCAACAACAAAAAACTTCATGAACTAGAACGAGACAAAATATTAAAACATGGATATTTCCTTAGTTTTGTTAATAATTTGTCACATTCACAAGACACAGCAGAGCATCTGAAATACCCTTTAAAATACCAGTAATCACTTATTTAAGTGGATATTGCTGTCATATTGTTTTAAAAAAATTAAGTTGTGAATTTTGCAAAGAAAATTTAGCTTTAAATGAACCTTGTGTTGTAGAAGATTCTTACAATTTAATTAATTCCTTAAGTCGAGGGGCTCTTTTATATCCTCGTGAACAAGGAGTGGACGTAGTTTCAACAGCTTATATTATATTTCAAAAACTGATTAATGAGTTCGAAGGCACATGTTTAGATACTTACAATAAAAAGCCTTTTGTTTGTGAGCTGTTGTTAAACTATCTAAATCAAAACAGCCTTTTGGCTCCTTTTGAAAATTGTAAAAATCACCTAAAAATTGATGTTTCAAAATTTTTTCTTAGCAGCATTTCAAATTCACTTCTTAATAATTATTGTTCTAAACATAATCATAATCTTTTGGGTAAAAAGAAAAAAAGGAAACTGGAGACATTTAATAAATAAATATTAGACCTCAATAACATACCGAGTAATATACCCAATTTAACACAAAAAAATAAAATCTGAAACCTGTATAAAGCTTTCATATTTTATCATAAATATTTGAAGATTTGAGGACAAAACACACTACCAAATTTGGCATTACTATTACCTATTATGACACCTTTATACCTATAGTGACATTTTACCACCTATCTATTAAATAAATTGATGGTATCTAGTTTCAGTATATCAAAATAGATTTTATTTTGATAAACTGGATATTCAAAGGTTTTTGCTTTGAAATTTCGTTTTCCTTTAAAAAAATCGAATGAGGCACGTCTAAAGGCTGAGTTCATACTCGCAGCCTTGTTTTAACCGGAAGCCCTTAAATATTATTTATGTATGCAGAAAAAGGTAAGGAAGCTGCAATATAATTTTTGATTTAAAAACAATTAGTACACATTATTAGTCATAATAGTCGTGCCTAAAGACATATCAGCTTGTAGGAGGTATTGTATTAGGCTAATTACGTTTCAAACTACATATAAAAAAAAAGTTTAATTTACAAAAAACAAGTTTTTGTTATATTTTTTCGACATTTTTGCATCTAAAATGTCTTCTTAACTGTGAAATTTTAAAAGAAATTGCACATTTCAATATACGCCTATAAATAAGTAAAGACGACTTTGGATGACGTCACGCGTAAGCCGTCGGGCCTATTTATAGGAGGTAATGCGCTGATACCTCGAACCTAGTGGCATCAGATTCACGAGGAGTGTGTCCAAGTGTCCAGCTTACTTATATGGTAGCCGTTATGGTTTTAATTGTAAGGGGCAGCACTATCTGCACAGTGAGGATAATGCCATAACAAATGCATGTGTGTGAGAACATACGAAGATATCACCTTATGGCATCATACACACCAAAATTTAAAAATGACGTCAGGGGGTTCAATATGAAAGCTGAAAATCAAGTTAGAATTTTATGACATCGTGTACATGATGTCATAAAGCTAGCGGTTGTCATAAGGTGGGGAAATGCACACACTTGATGCCATAGTAAATGTGGTACCATACAGCCACCACCCCCTGCAGTAAATTATATTCGCGGTTGCAGTATGATATGATGGTTCTCACCTGCAAATCTTGATAAAATTCTTAAAACTCTATATACCGCCCTGTTCAAAATCACCTTACAAATTTGCATTTGGCAGCAGCATATCATATTTTAATTTCCAAAGAGATTATTGCCTGTAATTTATTTTTAAAATTAATGATTATTCAATAGCACGAGCCTTGTTACTTCCTACACTAAAACGTTTCAGTAAATTTATATAAAGGTTGATGAATATGATGTAACATATATTCAAATAACAAAAACAAATTATTTATAATTTCTACATCTAAATCATAACAAAAAATAAAGGCATCTGCAGATAAAGGACTTTTGAAATTAATTATTTGTTTTGTCCTATAATAACCATTTTTGCCTATTCACTCAGTGTGTTGCGATATTCAGGATCCGACCCATATATCTCAAATATTAAAACTTGGCGTTAGAGCAGAAAATGCGGTGGGTTTTAGATAGGTACCTATATTATAGCATTAGAACCAAACAAAAACGTTATCATATTTAGTTTCGACATTTACCAAAACTCCGGTCCCAGATCGCATCCACTCGTTATTTAAACAAATATATGCTTAAACAATATTTATTATTAGTTCAATAAAAAAATAAAAATATAATTTTTCACTTTAAAGTTATTTTCAAAAGAGTTTCATATAAAAAAAATTAGTAGAAGTCTACTGAATTTTCAGCCAGATTAGATAATTTTGTTATCAAAGTAAACATATGATTATTGCTTGTTTGATTGGTTATGGGCTTCGCGATTACGCATTTATCCAGCTACTGGTGTTTCCTAACTTCCGGACTGCCTAGTAAAAGGCATCTGACTTTGTCATAGTCCATTTAAATAAGCGACTGCTTGGGCTAAAATTTACGACGGCGTCCTGGGGTCACACGAGAGAAAATATTTTAAAACAGCTCTGAGATAAAAAGTCAGAATTCTGAGATAAAAAGTCAGAATTCTGAGATAAAAAGTCAGAATTCTGAGATAAAAGGTCAGAATTCTGAGATAAAAGGTCAGAATTCTGAGATAAAAAATCAGAATTCTGACATAAAAAGTCAGAATTCTGAGATAAAAGTCAGAATTCTGAGATAAAAAGTCAGAATTCTGAGATAAAAGGTCAGAATTCTGAGATAAAGGGTCAAAATTCTGAGATAAAAAATCAGAATTCTGACATAAAAAGTCAGAATTCTGAGATGAAAAGTCAGAATTCTGCGATAAAAGTCAGAATTCTGAGATAAAAAGGTAAATAGTAATGTTAGTGAATTATATTTACCTATAAATAAAGGTTGCTCCAAACCCAACAACACTTTGAGCTTTGTTTTATGCGCTCCAATATGCTAACACTAGCATTCTGGATCGATATTACGATATTTCTTGCGGAATCTTTTAAACTCAGGATCCTGATTTTTTATCGCAGAATTCTGACTTTATATGCCAGAATTCTGACTTTTTATCTCAGAGTTCTGATTTTTTATCTCAGAATTCTGACTTTTTAACGCAGAATTTTGACTTTTTATCTCAGAATTGTGACTTTTTATCTCAGAATTATGACTTTTTATCTCAGAATTCTGACTTTTTATCTCAGAATTCTGATTTTTATCTCAGAATTCCGACTTTTTATCTTAGAACTCTGACTTTTTATCTCAGAATTCTGCCTTTTTATCTCAGAGCTGTTTTAAAATATTTTCTCTCGTGTGACCCCAGGAAAATGAAAGTTAGTATAAAACATACACAACACAGGATAAACTCTTCTCTCTCACTCTCTCTCTCTCTCTCGGGCAACGGGGGAGCATTACACAATCAGAAATGTTGCCTCGGGCCACAGGAATAAAGGAATGGGTGTAGACACTCAATTACAAGAAGAGAACAGGCTTTCGCTATTTGTAAAACTAAGAAAAAGTCGAAAGATAAAAAAAATAGGCCAAAAAATTTTATTATGTAAGTGTATGTGACTGGATGTATGGTATGTCTCACAGTTTAATCTTGTTATGCAAGAGATATCCCATTATGAGTCTTATAAAGGTATTGTTGATGTTAGAAAAAAGCGATCTAACTGCAACCGGGCTGTCGATTCCTGCTTTTGTCATCTCCTGATACAAATCTCCGTTCATCACAGGACATTCAAAAAGGGCATGTTGAAGATCTGCCGTGCAGGTATTGCACTCAAAAATTGGGTTATTTATCACACCAATTCTGAATAGATGAAATGGGACAAGACAATGTCCAATCCTCATTCGAATTATTGTGGTAATGTGTCTTCTGTTTACATATATTATATTTTTATACCAAGGGATTAATGGAAATTGCCTTTGCACCGTAGCGTACCATCCACCTTTCCTTTGAATGGAGATTTTCCATTCATTCAGAATTCCATTGTTTTTGGGCATTTTGTTTAACATTTGTCCAATTTGATATCTAATGGAATTCAGAGAGCCCTGCCGATATTGGCAAGTTGATCTGCCATCTCATTTCCATGAATGCATGTATGACTTGGGATCCATGATAAAACAATATTAAAGTTGTTACGATTTGCATCTAAGATTAATTGTTTAGTTTGAAAAGATATATGATCCAGTTTAGGGGATATAGTATTTTTGTTGATCTTTTGAATTGCACTTGCTGAGTCAGTTAAAATGATAGCCCTGTTTATGTCTTTTGCCATGCATAGCCACAGGGCTCTGTGAATTGCTTTAATTTCGGCAGTGCAGATCTGCATTTCAGAAGGGAGACGTTCGGGGAACTTAAAATCCAAGAAAGAACAAAATACGCCATAGCCCACAGTATTAAATTTATTTGATATCCTTTGAAGCGTCAGTATATATCTATGTATGACAGTTTGCTTTTTCTACAAACTGCTTACTGTTGAAGATTCCAGATTTTTCCAGGCCCAGGTCTGCAATCGAAATTTTTGTAAGTTGGTTTAAAAAATTGTATTTATAACATGGAAGCACTTCATTAATTTCGAACTGTTCTCTATATCCTAGTAGTTCCTTGAAAGCCTGAATTTGGTATTCCTCCTCCAGTACTTATTTGTCACATCATCCATCGTAGACACCATTTGTTGTTAGATAATCAATTATCGGGATATTTGCCAATGCAAAATTTTTAACAATGAATTTTTGAGATAGCATTTTCCTCATTTCCAAAGACATCTCAGAACACTCCGCCAGCAGGACATTTGTAGGGGTAGATTTCATGCATCCCGTCACAATTCTCAATGCTTCAAATTGGAGTTTGTCTAAACTTTCTAACAAAGATTTGGCTCTAGGTTTAAATAGAATAGCAGCATATTCGATATGGGAGCGTACAATCCCTTTATACAGGTGAATCAAAATCAACGGGTCTGCCTCCCACCAGACGCGGCAGACAGCCCTCATTACATTAATCCCCTTTTTTGCTTTTACTTTTATGTCTGAAATTTGTTTATTCCATTTCAAATTACTGTGGACAGTTACACCCAGATATTTGGTTTCCTTAACCCACGGGATTATAGAATTATTGCAGGTGACTGGATCTAAGTTCATCAAGCTTTGTCATGGTCTAAATAGAATGACTTTGGATTTATTGGGAGACAGAGAAAGGTTGTGTTCCTTGAACCAAAGCTGCATAGTGTACAAAGTAGAGTTAATTTGCTCTATCAATTTTGTGATGTCCTTCCCTGTTAATAATATGACCAAATCGTCAACACACTGTATTACAGAGATTTCGTTAGACAAAATGTGATGAAGATCTCTGATGTATATATTAAATAACAAAGGACTGAGGGAGGATCCCTGGGTCAGTCCCAACTTTGATTAAGACGGACCATGAGTTTCTTGATCTCTGTCTTTGATATAAACATTTTTGGTGGTGTGGAGTGCATAGATTAAATTCGACATATACCTAGTTTGTGATACAAAATCGAACATTTACATTGTCATAGGCAGCAGAAATATCCAAGAAGATTGCCATGGCGAATTTATTTTTCGCAAACCCGCATTGGACTTTAGACGTTAAATATGATAAGCAATCCAAACATTCCTTCTCTAGTCTAAAACCATACTGCTTTTTTGGTAAACTGCAACTGTTTCCTAACTCCCATTCTATTCGGTTTTTTACCAAAATTTCCAGAACCTTGGCTATACAAGAAGTAAGGTCAATTGGTGCAACTAGAGGCACAGTCTTTATTCTTGTTTGGTTTTAAAATAGGACATATGAGCATCGACTTCCATTCATTTGGAATACTTTCACTTTCTAGGCACCCATTGTATACATTTAATAATAATTGCTTACCCCTTTGTGGTAGGTATTTTAGTATCAAGTAAGAGATCTGATCTTTGCCAGTGGCAGAGTCTTTCCTATTACTCAAGGCATTGTAAATTTGTTAAGATTATCTAATCGAGCTAATAGCATAAAGTTGGGCTCAATATTGCAAACACTTAAATTTGCAAGCATTTCCTTAGCTAAATTGCTGCCTGGAAGACTGAAATTTCTTGTACTACTATAAGCATTTGAAAAGTTTCTAATGACTTTCCAGACATTCTGTAGAGGAGAGAGCCTGTTTAATGTAGAACAAAATTTCTGGAAGCTTTGCCTTTTCTTTGATCGAAATAGTCTACGTGTTTCAGCAATAACTTTTTATGTTTGTAAGTATTTTCCCCAATTCGAGCTATAATTTAAGTTACTAATGAAAATCCTTCTTCGAGCCAATCTCTGCGAGCATTCATCATCACACCATGGGATTCTAGATTTAATTTTTTTATTTTTATCATTAGCAACGGAAGGTATAGATTCATCTGCTGCAGAGTTTATAATATCTTTAAGTTCCCCATAATCCCTGTGACCATCAGTAAGAAGTGATATCATAACCTTGTCGTGATATACTTTCCAGTTAGCTTTTTAAAATTTCTCTTGGATGTGGAGTTACTCGTTCTTGGAATTGAAAAGTTTGTACTGTTCTTGTAATTCTAAATTAAAGGAAAATGGTCACTATTTCCGCAATCCTCTAAGGCTTCCCACAATATTCTTGTAGCGAGGCTAGGGCTGCACATAGATAAATCAACTGCAGATATATTATTTTTTGAAGAATATTGAAATAGGTTGCACTACCATCGTTCAAAATTGAAATCCTTAATTCATCCAAAGAATCCCCTATTACTTTACCATTCCTATTGGCCAGTGTGCTATCCCATATTGGATTGGATCTCCGATTATGATTTTAGGATCCGGAACCGAATTTACAAAATTTCTCCACTCAGCCGAATTAAGCATAGCATATGGCGGAATATAGCAATTAGCTATATATAAGTTACGGTCAACTAATTTAATAATATGTATTTGAATATTTAGTTGAAAATATGAGGTGTCTAGATTAAATTCTGTGAAGTCTATATGATTTCTAATGAACAGGGCAAGGCCCTCCTTGCCATCAGGACAATATTGGCTAAATGCTGAGAATGATGGGAAGTTTGCCGACATATCTGGGTTTAACCAGGTTTCACTTAGAGCAATAATATCTGGTGTATGTTCTTTGATGAATATCTGCAAATTAGAGCGATTAGCACACAAACTTCTAACATTCCATTGTAAAATTTTCATAAAGGAGATATATTACATCAATATCTATGAGAGGGGGGCCTGTTGGGATCCCCAGTCATCCATTTGACTTTCTTTTTCTCTGGATAAACTTTCTATACATTCATTGATCAAACCTATTTCACTAGTTGAAAAATGGAGGATTGCCTCCAAGAATTGTAAAAAAAATTTTACGTTCAGAGACCTATTCTTTAAATTGTTTGGATGTTGAGGAGTGTCCGGAATATATGGTGAAGAGTTCATTGAATTTGTGGGGATAACTCTGGTTCTATTAGGTGAAGGGAATAAACAAGTTTGGTGATCTTCTTTATTATAGCCCGGTTGCGGTGGGGGAGTATTAGATTTAGGCCTTTTGTGTGTAGTTTTCCTATTAAAGGAGGGTATCTGATCGCTTTCAAAGAGTCTTTGGGTTAAATCAACTCTATCAACATTGATTGGGGAGAAATTAGGAATAGTTTTATTATTTGATAACAAGCGAGGAAAGTCATTTTGTTGTAATAAAAAATGGTCTTTTCTATTTTTTGGAACCAACATATCTGCTTCGTAAAAGGAAATGGAGTTAATTGACATATAAAGTCTTATTGGTGTTGACAAGAAAATTTTTGACACATCTTGTCGATTGAAGCATGTTCTGTTTTACAATGAAAGAAACGTTTTGTATTCTTACAATTCCCTTCAGTTCTGACATCGCATTTTACCTTTGCATTGGTTTTTTACATGGCCAAATAACAGACAATTATAGCATTGCGTGACCTTCATAATATAGGGTTCTACTTTCATTTCAAGTCCATAAATACTGACATAATGTGGAAGTATTTTCCCTCAAAAGTGAATAGACAAGTTCCTGTTTCAACATATTGAACATTAGCGTCGATTTGTGTCTTAAGTTTAAATCGTTTCACTTCTAATATCTCTACAGAGCTTGTTGAAAACTCTTTCAGTTCCTCTATAGTTAGTTTTTAAAAATCCCTCTAACTATGCTTTTGTAACTTACGTTAACATCAGGAATGTACATTTCGTAGCCTTTATCCAATAGCTCCTGATTTTGCAAAAAAACTATTAGCACTTTCAGGTGTCGAAAATTCTATAGTAATACGATTTTTCCCTTTTCTCAAGGGGCCTTTTTTAATTTGTATATTTATGTTGTGTAATTCCTTAGCAACAGCCATTTAGTGATAATTACCAATGTTTTGGCCGTTTTTACCCTGAATTGTAACTGTATACGGCCCTAGACCATTTGACTTGTACTTATTTATGCACCTTTTTCTTGTACTTTCATTAATATTAGTTTGATTTTGTGATTGCGAGTCATTCATGATTTGATCTTGAATAGAATTAACTTTTTGGGGGGACCCACTAGATTTATTCATTGAAATAACAACCACGAGTTTGGGGTTATAACTTAGGTTAAGTTAGAGAAAAAGGATATTTAATCTATATGAGATTGAAGTTTTAGGAATAGGTATGGTATCGTATTGTGCGTAATACTGATACTTTACTCACATATAGTTTTGTTAGAATAGCCTTAATAATTAAATTGAAGATCGCTTTTCCTACAACCACACTTCTCAGTAGCTGGGTCGGAAAAACACCCTACTTTTTAAACATATGATTATGTATATTTCGTTACATCTACGTAATCGTAACATACCTGCTATATAGCCCTAACATAGGTACCTATTAATTGAAATATTGCGTCAACATATACACGACATGTTGTTTGATTCTTTACGTACTTTATTTTTTTAAGCATGGCATTACTGCATCGCCGTCGAAAGATATCTGAGAAAACTAATAAAATTTGCAAGAAGAAAAATCTAATTTTAATTCTTTATTGAGATATCAGGCGAGACCCTGGAAAAGTGCAACACATCTACTGATTTTTTTACTTGTCAGTGAAATTTGTTAAACGATATTTGGCAAACTCGATTCTGTTATAATCAAAAGATGGTCTATATCTCTTAATTATTTGATAATCGCCAAATATGTTAATGTATATTCTCGGGCTGCCTATACAGGGTTTTTCACTTAAAACTCCGCATGCCAATATCTCGACAACGAACAGAAATATTTAACTTCTGTAAAAAGTGGACAATAGACGGGGTCAAAAAGATATTTTTCACAGTTTTAAAAGTTCGGCGTCTACAAAGAGCTGGGCGTCGCAACGCATCTAAAGTATAAATCGATTGCAGCGACTTTGAAAGTACACGCATGCGAAAGTACATGTTATTTTGAAACTTTTTTGTAATTTACTGAAAATAGTTTAATTTACTCGTTTTTTAGTTATACCGGTTTGTAATATATTTTTATGATAGACAGAAAATGTGATTACCGATGAGTTTTACAAGTAGAATATTAGGTACTATGGCAACCATTGTTATCAAAATTGTTTCAATTATTACAATCGATAGAGGTTGTCATTGCTGGTTCAAAGATATTGTCAAAATTTTGTCACAAGAAATATCAAAATTTTGTTTTCGATTTGAAATATATAAAAATGATCCAATTTAGCGACGCCAATATCTCGAAAACGAATAGAAATATTTAATTTCTGTAAAAAGTGGTCAATAGATGGGATCAAAATGATATTTTTTAAAGTTTAAAAAATTCGACACCTACTAAGAGCTGGACGTCGCGACACGGGTCGAAAATATAAATCGATTGCAGGGACTTTGAAATTACGGGCATGCGCATGTACATGTTATTTAAAAACTTTTTTGCTATTTACTCAAACTTAATTACTTTACTCGTTTCTGAGTTATACCAATTTATAGGATAAATAGATATAAATAGATAAATTGATATACAAAAAATTTAATTACCAATAATTTTTGCAAATAGCTATGCCAGGAATATTAGATACTATGGCAACCATGGTTATCGCAATTGTTTCAAGTATAAGCGATTTTAATAATAAGTGATAGAACGGCTAAAATGAGACGTTGGTCACCTTAAAGTAATATGATTTCTATTAATATTTTAATAATAACGTACAATAATAAATTTGTGTTTTTTTCGTAGGCCTATTTTATGGGAGTATTTGATTTTGATATGTTTAGCTTTTACTTAGTTGTAAACATAGGAATTAATAAACTAAACTATAAACTAATAAACAAAGCTATTATCACAATTAAGTACATAATAAAACAAATTAAAAATTTTGTTCAAAATTATGTCCATCTGCTGGAACGCAACTATCAAAAACTTTCAGTAGATTTGTTAATAAGATCAGCCATATCTTCGATAGGTTCTTCATAGACAAGATTTTTTGCATCTGGGAATCTTCTATGCGGATAACGCTGTGCGTAAACTCATTTTAAATCTCTACAATTTGACATGCATTCTCCAAACACCAATAACATGTCTACCTACCTTTTCTTCGTTGCTAAATTGGACCATTTTCATATAATTCAAATCGAAAACAAAATTTTGATATTTCTTATGACAAAATTTTTACAATATCTTTGAACCAGTAATAACAACCTCTATCGATTGTAATAATTAAAACAATTTTGATTACAAGGGTTGCCATAGTTTGTAAGTAGAAGTCCATTCTTGAAGTGGAGTTGCTATTATAGCGGGTTAGAAGAAGGGGGAAGACTTTTCTCCACAAATTAATTTGTGGAGAAAAGTCTTCCCCCTTCTTCTAACGATTGCTATAGTACCTAATATTCTACTTGTATAACTTATCGGTAATCACATTTTTTGTGTATCAAAATTTATACTATAAACCGATATAACTAAGAAACGAGTAAAGTAAACAATTTTCAGTAAATAACAAAAAAGTTTTAAATAACATGTACCTTCGCATGCGCATAATTTCCAAGTCCCTGCAATCGATTTATATTTTCGATGCGTCGCGACGCCCAGCTCTTATTAGACGCCGAGCTTTGAAAACTGTGAAAAATATCTTGTTGACCCCGTCTATCGACCACTTTTTACAGAAATTAAATATTTCTGTTCGTTGTCGAGATATTGGCGTGCGGAGTTTTAAGTGAAAAACCCTGTATATCTATTATCTATTGCAATAACGGTATTAAGCGATATTCACATACCCCAATACAAAAAATATGCAAAACTACTTATTATCTTCTTCTTCTCCTGGATAAGGCACCTGAAACCTAGGACTTCGAGATGTCACTCTAAATTCGGGAGGCATATCATAGCACTTGCAGACACAACATGAGGGGAATCTGAACCAATCCGAAAAAATTCCTCTGCATTCGTTGCTTGGATCGTATGCCAGTAAACTAAAAAGTAGTGTAAAATTTATGACAAATTCTAAAGTAGTCGCAGAATGTTTTTAAATCGAAAATGCGGTTGAGTTTAAACACCATTAACAATAAATTATCAAGATGTCGGCTTTTTGCTAGGATATTACCCGAGAATAACAACCGCAAAGAAGCGACAACATAAATCCCGCCCAAAAATTTGGAGTGGGAGGTAAACCGGCCAACTGTCATCTCCACGTGCTTGTCAGTTTAGTTTAGTCCGAGATTTGTTTAGTACAGTCGTCGACGACAAAATTTTTGCGTGAACGCCAGTTTCCTTTGGTTTGTTTGTGTGTTAATTATTATTGAAGTGACTTATTTAGCGAGAGTAAAGTCAGAAAAAATATGAAATGCTTATCAAAGTGAAATGCTTTTCAAAGTGAAACGCCCCTTTAATTAAGCATGTTCCAGTACAGCTAGAAGACTGATATTTTCAGGACATGTAGCAGGGGTAAAATGAGGATCCTGGACGAAAACTGGACCCAGTACCCCCCCCCCCCCCCTTTCCGCAAGGAGAGAGGAAAGAAGAAAAAACTAAAATGATTAATTTCGGAAGAACGAGAAGGGTTACGGGGTCGAAATTTTGGGCACTACCTTTGAACATATGGGGGGACCGGGGCGCAGATTTACACATCCTACTATACGACAGCACCAGGGTGTTTTTGAAACTGCTACAAAAGCTCATTGATTTAGGCACCTACATACATAGCAAAATATTTAGTCCTACTAATGGCCTGCAAAATGGCTTTTAGCCTTAGCCTGGGTCCACATGCATACGTGATCACGTGACTATCAACCTCCAATTGAGTATCAGGAGAGCGACTTGACTCTCCGTCTAGATGGTTAATTTTAACTTTTTCGGTATAAGTATCCGTTGATGGTTGCGGCTGAGTGACAGAGAGAGATAATTTAATAATTTTTGTAGTTGCTTAGCTTAATGTTTACTCGATAAACTGATAAATAAATAATATAAAAGTTGAAGAATCCCAGTATAAATGTGGATATTGCGGTCGGTTTGCTCATTCTGTTTGTGAAAACTATTTAGATTAAATTCTTACACATAACACTCGTAAGTAAATAAAGAGAGTTCATTTTTAAGGTATCTTCTTTAAAAAATTTGCATAACTAGCAGCAGCGGTTAGCAAAAATGCTATTATAACTGTAAATAAAAATAAATAAATAAGAGCTCGATGCGCATGGCAAAACATACGGATGCGTATCACGGAAGTTCCATGTGGATGTGGACAAAATTCATCGTGTTCGTTTCACGTATACGGATATCCGTGATCACGTATACATGTGGACTCAGGCTCAGGGTTTTGGAAAGATTGCGGGATTTTTTATACTAACGTCTAGCCGCTACCGGTGACTGGCTATCATAGGTATTATTATGGCTTTGCATGGCCCTCCGCTCGCTTTGTTCGATACGGGGGCTCAATCGACAAGAACTAACCAAAACTAACCAAAGGCTAACCCAAACTAACCCAAAATTAAGAAAAAGGGATAAATTAATAAAAAACAATGAACAAAACACCTGTCGCGACCGACGGGAATCGAACCCGCAGCGCAGGAATGACAGGCAAGCACTCTGCTTACTACACCACCGAGTAGAAATTTTGCTACAACGTAGAGACATGGAGTCGTGTCATGCATTAGGTGTCCAAATCAATGACATTTTGTAGAACTACAAAACCTAACCGGTATCAGCACCCTGGTGACGTCATATAGTAGGATGTGTAATTATGCGACCGGGGCTCTAATTTAAGGGGGATTTTGGGGAAAAAAGATTTTTTGCCGATATCTCTGCAACGGAGCCTCGAACCAAAAATCTGACAAGCGAAGACCCCGTGTCACGGGGTCGTCCTTGGGTACCCGTATATTTCAAAAAAATGGAAAATTTTTTAAAAAAACGTAAAAAATTGTTGGGAAAGTTAATACAAGTATTATAAAACGAAATAAGAAAAAAATAGTAATATTTAGTTCAGCTACGAGGTCGGAGATGGCAGAAATGGGAAGAAAAAAATTCTTTCTGGATTTTTTTTTTGAAAATGGGAAAAGGAATGAGAAAAACGTAAAAAAATGTTTGGAAAGTTAATAAAAGTATTATAAAAGGAAAGAAGAAAAAAATTATTAAAAAAAAAACGTAAAAGGTTGTTCGGCAAGTTAATAAAAATATTATAAAACTAAATAAAAAAAAAAAATAATTAAAAAAAGGAAAAAACTGTTCAGACAGTTAAGAAAACTATTATAAAACGAATTAAAAAACGGGGGATACGGAGTCAAATTTTCGATCCTCATTTTATCCAGGCTATACTATGTTCTGAAATTTCAGCCCTCTAGCTATAATGAAACATGCTTAATTGAAGGGCGTTTCACTTTGATTCCCGTTTTACTTTGATAAGCGTTACCTTTTTTCTGACTACCGTCGCTAAAGAAGTTTCACTTCAAAGAAAAAGTCGTGAGTAGCACAGTACACGTGATAGAAGCGGATACTTCTTTAGTGAGTCTCAACTTGTTTGAGCCGGTTCCGATACGTTATAATCAATTTTAATAGATTTGGTTAGTCGTCTAATCAATTTTTGGTTAGTTTCACTTAGTCTTACCTTATTTTACTTATCTGAGCGGGTTCCGATACGTTATAATAAATTTTAATAGATTGGGTTAGTTTTGGTTAGTCGTCGAATCAACTTTCGGTTAGTTTTACTTAGTCTCGAGTTATTTTAGTCATTTGGAACGGTTCCGATACGTTATAATCAATTTTAATAGGTTTGGTTAGTTTGGGTCAGTCGTCCAATCACTAGTTATACCAATAACTTATTTTAGTCATTTTAAGCGGTTTCGATAGGTTATAATCAATTTTAATAGATTTGGTTAGTTTGAGTTAGTCGTCGATGCAACTTTTGGTTAGTTTCACTTATTCTCAACTTATTTTAGTAATTTGAAGCGATGTCGATACGTTATAATCAATTTTAATAAATTTGGTTAGTTTGGGTTAATCGTCCAATCAACTTTCGGTTAGTTTCACTTAGTCTCAACTTATTTTAGTCATTTGAACCGGTTCCGTAACGTTAGAATCAATTTTAATAGATTTGGTTAGTTTCGGTTAGTCGTCGCATCAACTTTCGGTTAGTTTCACTTAGTCTCAACTTATTTTAGTCATTTGAGCCGGTGCCGATACGTTATAACCAATTTTGATAGATTTGTTTAGTTTGGGTTAGTCGTCCAATCAACTTTCGGTTAGTTTCACTTAGTCTCGTCTTATTTTAGTCATTTGAACCGGTGCCGATACGTTATAAACAATATTGATAGTTTTGGTTAGTTTGGGTTAGTCGTCGATTCAACTTTCGGTTAGTTTCACTTATTCTCAACTTATTTTAGTCATTTGAAGCGGTTCCGATACGATATAATCAATTTTAATAGATTTGGTTAGTTTGGGTTAGTCGTCGATTCAACTTTCGATTAGTTTGACTTAGTCTTAACTTATTTTAATCAGTAAATTCTCAGTTAAACCGTTAAATTCTAAAAGATAATTACTATTCATAATACATTTCTAATAAAGTAAATAATAAACATGTAATTAATTACATGTTTTATCGGGGTATATAGCATTTCTTTCCCCTTCATTACATTTCTCTCAGTGTATTAAACCGGTCATCTGTCACATATGACAAATTAACCTTGGCTCTCCAAATTCAAAGGTGCCGACGGCTTTTGTCGCTTCTCTGGTTGTTATTCTCGGATATTACTATAACGCAGCGCTGGGCTTACTAACATTATTTTTCCGTCTAATTAATAATTTATATCTCTTCTATGAAAATACAACAAATATCAAAAATTTCTATTCTAAAAACAGAATGGCGCAAAACTTAATAACTATTTGTTCTTAGATATTCCTTGAAAATTATTTGATCAGAACCTTATGTAAGTAAATTAATTGGAGATTGAGGGAACCCATTGTTATTTAACAAATCTGCTCTTGAGATCGAACATAACCAGTTCTCTCTAGTTCTTCACGTATAATTCAAACATTGACTATTGACACAAATTTATATTTTTATTAACTAGGTATAATGGATATGCTATAAGTGTATATGCGTCAGGTGTGGGGTTGCTAGGTCCCCCATCGGGCGCCTCCGCAGGTAGGGGATAGGGGAAAGCCTGCCAGATATGGCAGGTACCAAGGAAATCAAATACTCGGGGCGAACCAAAACTAGCCTGGGGCTGAGCAGCAGCAACCCCAGTACTGCCATAAAGCTGAAAATAAATTATATTGGCAAGGTCTATGAGCAGATACACTTAGGCAGAGTTGGATCAACAGTATGGCTAAGGCACTGCGATGAGGAAGGCAAGGGGAAACCACCTCATTATATGTTCCCTAGTAAAGTTATCATGGATAGACAAAGAAAGAACACGGCCCTTAGTCCCCGGCAGGCCTTCGATGGGCAAAGGGTGCGAAGAATCACCGGGTGCTTCAAAATCGGCACACGAAATGTGCAAAGCTTATATACTGGCGGCAAAATCCACAATGTCTTCAAAGAAATGATAAGATTAGACGTTAAAATCATGGAAATCAGCGAAACACACTGGCGAAATACAGGCTCATGCCAAATCCAAGAACTACTCTAGAAACGAAAACCCAAGTCAAAAATTTTATACCCTACAACGACGGAATGCTACTCTTACAACTAAAAGCAAGTCCAATAGATATAAACATAATACAGATCTATGCGCCTACCGAAAGAAGAGCAAATTATAGAAGAATTCTACGAACAACTAAACTCGCTTATTAAACTAACAAAAAGCGACGAGATCACAATGATAATTGGCGATTTTGACGCTAAGATTGGAAAAGCGAAAGAAGAAAACTTGGTAGGCGATTATCGTCTAGGACTAAGAAACGATAGAGGAAATCGACTCCTACAATTCTGCAAAGAACAGCAATTGATAATTTGTAACACCTTCTTTCAACTTCCACCACGCAGACTTTATATGTGGACTGCACCCGGTGATACAGCAGATCACATTATACGTAATCAAATTGACTATATATAATCGTCTCCAAAAGATTCCGCAATGCTATCAAAGCCGTTAAAAGTATACCCAGGTGCAGACGTTGCGTCAGACCACAATCTGCTGATTTGTAAGTTTGAAACAAAACTAAAAAGAACAACTAAAACCCAACAAAGCAACACAATAGATATTCAAAGGCTCAGTGAAGACGCAGTTAAACGGAAAGTAAAAAAACTACAACCCCAGAAGAACCCCTACAAAAATGGAATAGAATCGCTCAAGTTATTAGAAATACCAGTGAAAAGTACCTAAAAAAGATACGTGTGAAGAAGAAGAAATCGATGACAGACGAGATCATGACCCTAATGGACCAGAGACGGATACTTAAAAACAAAAACAGGAAAGAGTATCGTTCAGTACACACGACAATAAAGAAGGAAATCAAAGCTGCAAAAGAAGAATGGCTGGCAGAGAAATGTAACGAGGTTGAGGAACTAGACAGAATGCATGATCATTTAAATACACACAGAAGGATAAAGTAAATGACACATACCAGGAAGAAAACCACCCAAGGAATTCTGGTAGACTCAGATGGTAAACTTATAACAGAAATGACAGATAAGCTAAATACGTGGAAACAATATATTCAAAGAGCATTCTCAGATGATAGACCAGAACATTACAGTATTAACGAATCTGAACCATGCCCACGCATAACAAAAGAAGAAATTGAGAGAGCTATCCAGAATATGCAAAACAATAAATCGCCTGGACCTGATGAAGTTCGCGGAGAACTGATAAAAATATTATGTGACAGTAACACGGATTTATTCAAATCTCTGGAAGAAATCTTGAATCTCATCTCAGGCAAAATACCTCCTGACTGGTTAGTGTCTTCTTTCATTACCCTCCCTAAAAAGCCTCGAGCCAATGTCTGCGACAAATACAGACTCATTAGTCTCATCAATCACATCGTCAAAGTGTTCACCAAGATCATTCACAGCAGAATATACAGAAAATGAGACTTATACACCAGCGAATCTCAATTTGGCTTTAGAAATGCCCTGGGAACTAGAGAGGCAAGCTTTTCATTACAAGTTCTAGTGCAACGCTATAGGGACATGAACCGCGATGTGTACGCATGTTTTATAGATTTTTCGAAGGCTTTTGATAGAGTAAAGCACATAAAGTTAGTAGAAATAATGAAAGAAGTAGGCCTTGACAACAAAGATATACGAATTATAGCGAATTTATATTGGAACTAGTCAGCTTACGTGAACATAACCGGCAACAAAACAGAAAAGGTGACGATCCAAAGAGGCGTACGTCAAGGGTGCGTCCTCTCGCCGACCTTATTTAACATCTACTCTGAAAATATATTTCAAGAGGCACTGGAAGATTCTCCTGAAGGGATTAAAATGAACGGCGAAAACATAAACAACATCAAATACGCAGATGATGCCGCAGTAGCCTAGCGGATCTTCAAACTCTTCTTGAGAAAATTAATACAACGAGCGAGGAATATGGACTTAGCCTGAAGACAAAACATACGACCTTCAGCGGGTGATGAAAGTTTTTTAAATAAAAGCAAATATTAAAATGTAAGTAAAGCTATTAAATAAAATTACGAAAATACTTACCGATGGAGCCTGTATTGTTGTTCACATCTGCAACCTTCTCTGCAATACATCTGCCTATGCTCGAATGAACATTTTTCCCAATGTACATACTGCTCAAATGGGTACATATTGAGTAGCGCCAATACTTCGCCTCTTGTATTATTTGCCCAAAACGGAGCTACCACCTCTTCTTTTACTGGGCATGCGTTTCTGGAAACATATAGAACCAATGTATAATCTCTAAAACGATACTTTTTTGTAAATCAACTTATATTATCGGAAACTGGTCTAATTTTTGATTTCTTGCAAACGCTAACCAAACCAAACCAAACTAACCAATCCACCAAAATTGAACAGTGCTAACGGCATTAAAAACTACGTATTGAAAAACAACCCAATCTGATCAAAATCAACCGGAGCATCCACTATCAAAAATCTAAGTAGAGTCTATCAAATTAACCATTGTATTTTGTATTTCTGAAACTGCTTAAGAATAACAATTTTTTTTTTGTGTTATTCACAGTTTAGCTAAACATTTTTAACTAAAAATATTTTTTTATTCGAAATTAAGGGCGCTCAAAATCATCATTTCATTAAATAACTGGTGCTCTAATGACACTTATTACGTAACAAAATGAATAACGCAATAAACTCTTATTGTGTAGGTCGTAGATGAAAATATATTAAAAGCTTGTGGTTTTGGGTAGGTACTGCGTATTGGAACGTGAATAGTTACAATAAATATTATAAGCAATCGAAGTTCAATCACAGACAATCAAATTATAGTAACATTTCCTTTAAAGTAACAATATGTTGATGTAATGTCCATTATAGTCGTAATGAATTTACGCCTACTTACTGAATATACAACTACAGGATGTTGTTTAAACTTTTGTGCATGAAACATGCATTTTTGTTCTCCATGTGTACATGCAATAAATACTCTTTTAAGTGTTAAGTATTTTATATAGAGTAATATATTTTAAGAAGTAAAGGACAAGGAATGAATCACAAAAATGTATTTAATGTTCCAATTAACGGACAAGAAAGCAAACAAGGCTTTAGATATTACGTAGCGAATAGTTTTTAAACTTTCACTTTTTCAAGGAACTTTCCTAACAAGCTAGTAGAAAATGCATATGATTGCATATACGTGTAGAAAGTTGTTGATCATGATTCGATTGAATTAATTTGTCGTGTATTGAAATTTAAATTTTAAGCTTCCAAGTAAAAAAAGTTTTACAATGTTGTTCTTGCTGCAGCAAAACATACTTTCTAATTTATTTACCATTTAATCACACGGATAAGTAGTAATATTAACAAACTGATATTTGTTTGGATTCATTCCAACTTAAAAAGTTCTTGAAATTATAATGAACATTTAGTGAGAACAAGTATCCTATTGAGCCAACTGATGTTATTTTTGTAACCAGTCATTCTTTTCTCCTGCTAGCTAGTTTGCATCATTTTTCTGTTTTGTAGGAAATGTCGTATGCGCGACATTTATTAAATATGCATTTAACGCAAAAATAAAAGTTGATAAAACCCGTTTTAGGTAAACTTTCTTTATTACGAGAGACAAACTAATGTCCATGTGCGTGTATACGTACAGGTTTCTATGGAAAATAGGTATGACGGAAGAGTTTTAAAAAATCGGTCAAGATAAGTTTCAACTTACATTTAAAATTATAGCATTATAGAACAGTCGAATATCGGTATAGATAACACTAAAAGCATGAAATATTGCTAATTTTTCGAATAATAACTAATAATAAACATTACTTACATTCCCTTCATTGTATCATAGTTCACTGGTCCCTTTTTCTTAAAAGGATCCTCTTCCATATCCTGGAAAAGCATGGCTGGTGTATTGCTGGTGTCCATCTGCTTTAGGTTACCTTCATTGCCACTCAAAACCTCACTGTTCTCACTCGACTCACCAATCTGATCTAGGTTCTCCTCACTATGTTTAAACGATTCGGTACTATCACTTATATGTTCTTGATTACTGTTTTGAACATCATTGCCAATGCCGCCCACAGCGCCATGTGAATCATCGTCTTCACTATTAACTCCTAATCGATCACTTGCCAGGATTTGTTCTGTGACCGGATTTTTCATATCAGCTTTTCCTGTAGTATTTTTGTCTGTATCATCGTTTTTCGCAGTATAAGTTCTCATTGTAGTTGAAATTTTCTTGGATGGCCATTCTGTTGCTTGATCTGTCGTTGTGTCTGTGGTAATGTTATCGGCAAAAGATCCTAAAACAAGAAAAAGTTAGTAATTTTTGGTTAAATCTATTCACAATGATATGGCATTGATCGTATGCATTTGGATTGAGGGGTCTAAATATGATTTAATTTTTAAACTCTATGAATTAATACAATGAATAGTTTCTGCGGTAGGATTCTTGTGAAACATCGTTGAATAATAATACTAGGGATAATTAGTACACTGCTTTTAGATGTTTCAAAATAATTTAATGAGATATTTTTCTCTACATATGTTTCAGCTTGATGAGGCCTTTATCAAGAGTAGTTATATACTAAAATCTAAAGTGTTATGCCCTACTACTAAACCGCCTGACGGTATTTTGTTTTTATTACACTGTGAATTATGCAGGCGTTTGAAGAGCAGGTAATTTGGTCGTTCGTATTTAAAACGTCTGTTTTTTGTGACTTTTGGATTTCTAGGTACGCCAAAAGGTTCAGCCTTTTGCCTTTTGTTTCGGTGTGTAAAAGTTTGACATTATTCGTATCTATAAAATGGTTATTTTCTGTACAATGTTTTGCTAAGCCAGAGTTTTTAATATTATGTAAAATCGATTTTTTGTGTTCCTTAATCCTAATATTGAAGTTTCGACTAGTTTGTCCTACGTATACAGCTTCACAGTTCACACAATTTAATTTGTAAACACCAGATTTAGATTGTTTGTCAATTTTGTCTTTATTGTTTTTTAGTCTTCTCCCTAGATCATTATTACTAACCTGAATTGTTTTACAGGCAAATTTATTTAATTTTTTTGAAACTTTATCCGTAATTTTGGGAATATAATTGATAAATTTAAACGGCTCCTTTTCTACTTTTAATGTAGGGATATAAAATTGTTAAGTTAAATGTTCTTCTGTTTTCTCTTTATTAATTTGTCAATCAAAGCGATCTTCTAACCGTTATTAATTGCAATCTGTTTGATGATGGATACTTCTTTTTGGAAACTCGCCGAGTCTAGGGGAAAGCTGAAAAGTCTATGGATGAGACTAAGGAAAGCAGAAAGTTTTACTTGCCAAGATTGGTTACAATCTTTGTGAATTGTTGCATCTGTTGTTGGTGGTTTCCTATATATATCAAATATAAGCGAATCTCTTGTTTTTGTAATATTTATGTCCAAAAAGTTTAAAATGTTGTCAAAGTCAAAGTCAAGTATGCTTTATTGCCACAGAAAAATTCAAATAAATTTTATCGACAAAGCGAACTAAAATAAATAAACTAACCATAGTAGGGCAAATACAAAACAAAACAAAACTTAATATATACAATAATATATACGATAAAAATAGAACAAGCAATTTTCAAATTGAAATTGTTCACGATTTAACAAAAAAACTATATTACAGAACATCATAAGCAGTTGAACTAGATCCACAGGAAGTACACAAAACATAGGGTAAAGAAACCCAGTGTTATCAAAATATTAAACATACATTATAACGAAGCGTGCTGTTTGAAAAAATTAGGAAGGTCATGTCGGTGAACTTGACTCAGGCAATGTGCATATGCTGCAGAGTTGAAAATACCGAGTAAAAGTAAACAAAACATGACTAAAATTGATAGCCTGGTATTTAATTTTGTGTAATTCCTGTATATCCGATAAACTAATTCGTCAAAAAGATAATCCTATACCTATTATAAAAAATATATATAATACAAAAAAAATTCACCGCCGCACATGAAGCCCAAGAAAATTAATGGAGGAAAAAATAAAATCTAATTCACGCAAAACTCATTTATAGAATAATAAGGTCTTTCTAGTAGGTAAGCTTTCGTTTTTTCACGAAATTTAGCAAATGTAGGGATGGATTTAAGATGTAGCGGGAGTGTATTGTATAACTTCTTGGAATTATAAAGAATAGAATTTTTTGTTAATTCAGAGGAGGGAAAAGGAATGTAGATGTCCTGACTCGAATTTCTTGTTGAGTACTCATGTTGTGGCCTTTCGGGAAATATGGTTCGATATTTGCGTATTAAACAAGTTGTTTCTAAAATAAACAAAGCAGGAAGCGTAAGAATTTTATATTTTTTAAAGTAGTATTCGCAATGAGCTCTGCCATTAAGACCAAATAAATAACGAATCGCTCTCTTTTGAAGTTTGAAAATGGTACAACATTGCTCGGTGTTACAGCAGCCCCAAAAGGGAAGGCCGTAGCGAAGATGAGATTCAAACAAAGAGAAGTAAGTGAGCCTGGCAGTAGACAGATTTAGTTCCTTCGAAACCGATCGAATTGCGAAGCAGGCAGAAGAAAGCTTTTTTGTTAAAGAATCAATATGTGCGGACCACTTAAGGTTGGCACTAATACTCAAACCTAGGAATTTAGCCGATTCAACGTATTTAATATTGCTGTCGTGAAGTAGCAAACGTTGTTGTAAGGTTGTTTTATAAGATAAGGCTACCGTTTTATCAACGTTGAAACACAGCCAATTTGAGTCAGCCCAAGTTTTGATTGTGACGAGATCGCTGGAGATATTAGAGTGAAAGCAGAAAGTATTAGAATCACTCCAAGTTATGCTTGTGTCGTCAGCAAAGAGAGAAACTTTACCATTGATTTCTAGGTATGTAATGTCATTAATATATATTAGAAAAAGGATAGGCCCAAGAACAGAGCCCTGTGGAACTCC
The DNA here is from genome assembly GCA_016904865.1 of Pissodes strobi. NCBI lineage: Eukaryota > Metazoa > Arthropoda > Insecta > Coleoptera > Curculionidae > Pissodes > Pissodes strobi. The sequence continues at coordinate 17,764 of MU189473.1, read as the reverse complement.
ACTGGTAATTAATCTGCAATCAGAATCAGAACCAATCGCTCTAACAAACCGCTGTCTATTTTCAAGATAAGAGTGAAACCAGTTCGAAGAAATACCACGGATACCATAAAAATTTAGTTTTCTTAACAAGATGTCATGACACACACAGTCAAACGCTTTAGCGTAATAGCAGTGGGGAGATTGTTGTTAAGGGATGAGTAAACATCGTGAAGCAACGAGACCATGGCGTCATTTGTACACTTGTTTGGTAAAAATCCGAACTGTTCCGGGGACATGCCATGTCTAAGGAGAAATGGCATGAGGCGGTTTTTTAATAACTTTTCAATGATTTTAGAGAGTACAGGCAACAGAGCAATTGGACGATAATTGCATAAGACATCCTTTTCACCTCCCTTATGAAGAGGAATAATTATCGCAGTTTTGAGGTATTCGGGAAAAACACCTTTCGTGAAGGACGCATTAATTAAGGAAGCTAGGACATCCAGAATTGGAAGTGGGAGGTTCAAGAAAATTTTAGTTGACAGATTATCAGTGCTACAAGCTGATTTACTCTTTATGCTGCTCATTACCTGAAGAAGTTCAAGGCTGGTCACAGAGCATAAGAAAAAACTATTAGCGACTTTTTTAGAAGGAGGAAGAAACGAAAGAGGGTCGAGAGAAGGAGAAATACCAGAGGTAACATTTTTGCTCACGTTGACAAAATATTCGATTAAATCATTTGGTTTTGGCATGCTCTGATTCGCGGAAATTGTTTTGCCTCTAAGATCGTTAATAATGGACCAGGCCTCCTTGGATACGTTTTTAGCAGTTGATAAACGATTTTGATAATATAGTTTCTTTGCTGTCTTGATAAGGTTTAGGTAGATCTTCCTATAATTCGAAATGAATTCAAGAACTTGAGTGGAGTTAGTGAATTTTTTTATGTATGAGAGGGAACGCATATTTTTTGCAGATATGCGTAAGCCTTTCGTAGTCCATGGTTTGTGACGTTTAGGTTTAATGGATTTAAGCGGGAAGGCTTTATTGAATGCATTTATAATTTTATTTAAGAAACCACTAAAGTCAGAATCTAGTTCACCTGATTCAAAATTCCAGTTGGTCTTTAGGCAAAGGTTACGAAAGGATGAAAAATTGGAGGCTGAGAAGATTCTACCTAGGTGGCGAGTTTTTTTTTTGAGGGCCTATAAGAAGTATTGAGTTTGGAGATTACTGCCTCATGATCTGAGAGACTCGCGCTAGTTACTGTCGATTGGACATCAGTTGAAGGAAAGTCGGACGCTACATAGTCCATGATAGAAGAGGAATTGTTAGAAATTCGAGTGGGAGAGGTTACATACATTGAAAGACCAAAAGAGTTAAAAATAGAAATTAATGATTTTTGGGCAGCACAAGCGGTAGCGTAGTCAATATTTAAATCACCGCACAAAATTTTCTTGCCTTTCACCTGCAGACCATCTAACAAGCTTAGCAGGTTATTAAAGAACAATTGCATATCGGAATTTGGCGCCCTATATATACAAATTACGTGTAAATCAAAGTTCTTATTGTATACAATGGAAAATTCAAAGTACTTATCCGATTGGAGATGATCAAATTTAGTTACAGGTAAAAAGCCCTCGCTTAAGGAAAGAATCAGTGTTCCCCCATGAGCCGAGTTTTTCCGATTATATCTGGCTATTGTGGAGTACTTTTCAACATAAAGCGGTTCATTCTCACTCAGCCAGTGCTCTGTAATTGCAACTAGTTGGGGGAACCCTGATTCCTCCAAAAACAAAAACAATTCATCAGTCTCATTTCGTAATGAGGCAACATTAATAAGAACCATACTAAACCTGGCGTCAGGATTAGAGGAATCTAGTCGCTCAGGATACGTCAAGCTGCTTAAAAAATTTTCTTCGGGGAGCCGCTGGAGAAATATTTTTGGTGACCCTCTCTGGACTTCTGAAGCTGAATCGTCCTCTCCGAAACAACATGGGATCTGTAGGTACAAAGATCTTCTTCCACTTCAGTGTGTTTAAACCCATATGCGGCATGAAAGTCGTGGTAGACCTTACGTAATATGTCATCCTGGATTGGCAGTCCTTCAGATGCTAGGAATAATCTGATGCTTATGTTGGTAAATCCCTCGTAGCATACCGAGGCAGGTTGGTCATACAAATAGGCAAGGTACAACCTAATGGATCTGAAGATAGCAGGTTCCCTTAGCCTTGCCATAAGGAAACGATTACTAGAGTCGTTAGACTTACTGGCGGCCTGTGTTAATTTAACTGTTGGGGGAGTCAGCGGGTCCAAAGAGAAGGAGGGTTTATGGGGTGATTCCTTAGACAGTTTAATTTCGACATCGCTCATAAGGGCATTAGTTTTGCAAGCAGCGATAGCTTGTTTGTCAGAAGCTACTGTAGTTACCTTGTGTGCCTTAGCTTTACTGACTGAAAAGGGAAAGTCCCGCAGATTGCCAGAGTTCGGAGTGCTAGTCACTTTCGCCTTGGTGGAGAGAGTTAGATAGAGCTCTGTAGTTTTCTGAGGGATTTCAGATTCCGATGATCATCTAACTTGAGCCCCGGATGGCCAGATATTGATGCTGAACAAATTCTCAGCGGACTTTCTTGATAGGGTCCCTATTTTAAATGTAGTTCCTCTGGAGACATTGCGCTGACTGAACAGGTTATAGCATCGAATAAATTCTGATGTTTTCAACTTTTTCCTTCACATAGTGCACGATATTATTTGAAGTAAATCCTACCGGGAGGTGTTCTACGATCACATAGTGCCATCTTTGGGCACTTCTATAAATTGCGGAGTTGGAATCTTCTGGGATTGAGGAAACTTCAGTAGGCAGTTCCATTTGAGTGGAAGATGAAACAAATTCCGTTGACGTAGTTTGGGTGGAGCCCGACGTACAGCATTTGTTGTTTGGGTTAGCAACTTTAGAATTTAAGTCCCTAACCAAGGTGGTAACATTTGCAAGGCTACTTGTTAAGTTGTCAATACCCTTCTTAATATCAGCGGACGAGGAGTCTTGCACCTGGATCTTGATGGTTTCCTCTGTATTGTTGAGTAGAATTTGAAAAATAGTAAAGACATTCTGTTCCATTTCCCTTACCGATTTCAACAGAGAATGAGGGTTACAAATGGAGAACACTTCAGACATTTTGTGAATATCGTCTACTTTCCTCTCCAAAAGGTTCCATTTAGATTCGTTATTCAATAAAGTGTCATACATCTCAAAAATAGTCGGTACACCGTTTGATAATTTACTCACGCAGTCAGCCAGCGAGTCAAATATCTCCTAAGGAACCTGATTTTTTGATAAATTAGAAATTTTATCATTGAGATATCTCAGATTTGGAGAGTCACACAGGGCACAAAAGAAACGTAGGTGGTTAAATTTCTCCAGCAGCAAGGTCTTGGTAGTTGCTTTATCAAGGCCCGTACATTGCATTGTTGTTAGATTCTTTTTCCATGGTAAATTGAATTATATTGTTTAGGGAATTTAAAAGTGTTAAAAAGGTATCTAAGTTTCTGTCGGTTTCTGTAGAGATGCAAAATATGTCATCCACATATCTACCCTAAAAAAATATGTATTTCTGATTAATGAATTGTTGGTGTTAAATAAAAGGGGGGTGATGGATTCATTAATTTGAGAAAAATTTGTGAGTTATCAGGTAGTACAGAGTTGCTATTTTTTAATAATGAAATAATTTGTTTTTGGTATTTATTAAGCCGCTTTCGTTTTACCATTTTGGGTTGCCCGGGGGTAAACCGTTCAGATCATTTGCGTTCGTTTTAGCCAAGTGAACTGAACAGATCTACTCAAATCGATATCCCTCTGCATCCGCAAAGACCCTGGTTATTTTTACGATCATTTAGCACCATTTCGGGGCAGCTGTCACTAGTGTCAATACTGTCGTTCAAAATTCTTGTTTTTGTTTGTATTATTTAAATGATTTTAAAGGTTACCACAAATTTTCTAAAGAAGGAGAATGAGCAATTTAATAATCTTTGATCCTGAGTCAATTACTAAATACTACTTATAGCGTACTTCTTTCTGCAGAAGATTTTAAAAGGGCAGAAACAGGTTTGTGTAGAGCTTATTTTTATTGTTACATTTAAAAAAAGTATAATTGCTTTTTTAGACGATTATTTCGTGCAAAGCTTATTAACAAGGGAACGTGAAAATATGGATACGGAAAATATATATTGCTGTGACAGTGAAATAGATTAAAATTGTAATAATTATAATACTGAAGGCAGCCAAAATTTGGTCAATGGTAAGTGCACCGTGTATTCCTACCTATGAAGATCTTTCTCTAAAGGACTTCACAAAAATAAACATTTATTTAGGCTTCTATTATAAGTTGATAACTCTACCAACCAGATAACGAATGAAAAATTTTGTAACATTGTAACCATGAAAATTATCTATCTGGCAACGATACCAGCCTATTGATATTTAGACTATTTATTATTTACCCATTTATTCCTTGCTTAGAGAAAAAGGAAATCGGTCCCTCGTGGAGCTGTAAGGAAACTTTAGCACTAATAAGTTTTGTTGAGAACCATTATGATGATTTAAGCCACATAAATAAAAGAAAAAAAATATGGGATGCCATTTCAACAAAAATGGAAAGCCTCAATTATATGGTAAGTTATATACAATTACAAATGTAGTATACTATAAAGAAAATCAGTTTTCTAGCGGTCCGCTCGCCAGTGTCAAGAAAAATGGAAAAATTTGTTAAGAACTTATAAATCATGTAAGGATAATACTAGCCGTACTGGAAGAGCACCAACAAGATTTATGTTCCTGGACAGAATAGATTTATTTATGGGAGAAAAACCATCTATTTCAAATGCAAATGTCATATCTGTTGGCTGTGAAAATGTAAAGTTCTTGGAAAAGTCAAACGAACAAAGTGAGAGTGAAATTTCAATAACTGAGGGCAGTGAATTGGAAGAAGAATCAAGTTCATCAAAATCTACACCACAAAAAACTGCATTAAAACGAAAAAGGAATTTGAAAAATTCTTTGGAGGAATATCTTATTTGGAAGAAAGAACAAGCCAAAAAAAGAAAAGAAGAATGTAAAAGATTACATGATGAAAAAGAAAGAAGACATCAGGAGAAGATGGCTTTACAGAGAGAGAAGAATGAACATTTAAGACAATTATTATCAAAGAATGGAGGCTAAAGTATATATGTATGCGAATAAACTAAATAAAAATTCATTATGTTTATAGATAATTTTTATTTCAATAAACAATTAATTATTATCAGGAAAAGGCTGTGCAAACACTGCTTCCCTCCTATTTACTTGACTTTCTTCTTCGGGCAGGTCCTGTCCCATTTCATTTTCTAAATTAGCTTCTACGTCCATTTCTCTTTTAGTAATGCAGATATTATGAAAAGCACACGCTGCGCGCTGTAACTATACACTTATTTATAAAAGTAATGTTTTCAAATCTACGTAGTCGCCTAAAACGACCCTTTAATAAGCCAAAAGCGTGTTCAATGGCCATTCTACTTGAAGAATGTCTGTAATTATAAGTTTTTTGATTATTTGTTAAGTTTCCGTTGTCCTTAAATGAAGGAACCAACCAGTGTAAGGATGGATATGCAGAATCTCCCAACAAAAAATTATTTCCAATAAAGTTTTCTTCAACTGCCTTTCGATAGAGAGGTGATTTTTTGTATAATCTAGCATCGTCGAGAGATCCTGGTTCGCCAGAATACCTTGAACTAGCAGACTATAAAAATCTTTTCGATTTACATAAACCCCCTGATCTGCTAAAGCTTTTTTAATTGGGATATGAGTTCCATCAATAGTACCCACGACTCCCCTAATATTATATTTGTTTTTAAAAGCATCTGAAATGATAAGTTGGTTGCCTGTGATTATCAGGCCATTTTATATATTGCTGAGCAGTAGCTACAAAATGGCTTGTTACTTTTGATATGACTACATGACAAGTACTTAATGATAAATTAAAACGATCAGCGATTTGTCGAAAACTTTCCTGACTTGATAAGTACCAGATTGTTAGTAATATTGCCTTTCTTGAAGTTACTTTTTCTCTTCCATACTTATGAGAAGGTAGCACAGCAGCTTCTATTAGAGTATCTGTAAAGAAATAAAGGTCTGTAATTAAAAAAAAAACAGAAATATAGGTTATTAGGTGTTTAAACAATAGCAAAAAATATAAAAATGATAGTTTTTGAAACTAGATGATAATAAAGAATTTGTATTTCAATCAGTTTTTCTTACTTTCTAAAATCTGGACTAACTGCCGACTCATACGAAAATGAGAAAAAAAAAATCGTCAGGAGAATATGCTTCAACGGTTCTCTCAACATAATGTTTTACTTTAGCTTTCCTTAGGGATGCTTTTGGGTTGCGAAAAAATATTTCAACTGTGTCATCACTTTGAGAATAATTACCATCGGATGAGCTAGAAGTTGAACTGTCGTTAATGAAGAACCAGGTTATAAACTGTAATTGAAAGAACTAGATTTTACTTCTTGCGTTTCCATCATTTTAAATATGTTACATTTAAAAGAAATACATTTATTAAACGGAAAACGCATATTTCCATATTTTTACCTTAAAATACTTACTTCATTATCACTCTTATCCATTTATAAATTTGTACTTCATTGAAACTGTTAATTGGTTTTATTATTCGTTTAGTTTCAGTGGATTATTGGCTTCTGAACTTCATAGGCATAGGGTTCGACCCCCTCTCCTCACTCGCCCCTTTGGATGGCTAGTGACTTCCTTATCTTCCTTCGGGAATCAGAATCACTTTTTTCCGACGACACACGTTATTGTTTGTAACCCAACAAGACCTAACCATAACCTCAAAAGTTGTGTCAAATATAACATGTCTGGAACGACGTCAACTGTTCCGGAAAATTGTTGTGCGCGTTCGTTTTAAACAATGATCTGAACTGATCCGTTCAATTCTATTCACCCTTTAGAAATGTTAAAACGAAAGCGGCTTTTGTCGGGTCTTGCGTTTTTATGAAATCTCCATTATTCAAAAGTTCTTTGATTTTGGTATCATAATCTAATTTAGTTAAAACAGTTATCGTGTTTCCTTTATCAGCTTTAGTTAGGTAATATTAGGTTATTTTGCGTTACTTTTGCTTTTATTGTGTTTAGGATTGTAAATTCTTTTTTATTCATTTGAGTATTTGAATTAGATTTAAATTCTTCAGAGATGCTATATTTGTTTAGTTGCGAAATGTTTGAAATAGAATTTATTGCTATTTGTGTATTAACTACCAAAAGTTCAAAATCTTTTTGGTTGTAGGATTGTGGAGAATATTTGAGCCCTTTTTCTAATAAGTTATTCTCAGTATATGTAAATACTGTATCTGTGAGATTCAAAATTCCTGGATAAAACGTGTGTTTGCTGTGTTGCTGTATACTTACATCAATAGGTGTGACAGTTTTTAAAGAGAGTAAATACCATAACTTATTCAGTAGAGTTTTATAACGTTTGTTCACTATTAAATTAATATCTTCTAGAACCTTCCTGTCCCTATACTGTAACACAAAATGACCTTCTTTCTTCGAGAGTTCAGTGTAGATCAGTTTCTGATGTTGGATGAGGTTGTCCCTTCTTTTGAACCAAAAGCGTATTTCATTCTGGTTCAAAAGAAGGGACAACCTCATCCTACATCAGAAACTGATCTACACTGAACTCTCTTGAAGATATTAATTTAATAATGAACAAACATTATAAAACCACTAAATAAGTTAAGGTATTTACTCCCTTTAAAAACTGTCACACCTATTGATGTAAGTATACAGCAACACAGCAATCACACTTTTTATCCAAGAATTTTGAATCTCACAGATACAGCATTTACAGACACTGAGAATAACTTATTAGAAAAAGAGCTCAAATATTCTCCACTATTCTACAACCAAAAATATTTTGAACTTTTGGTAGTTAATGCACAAATAAATAGCAATAAATTATATTTCAAACATTTCGCAACTAAACAAATATAGCATCTCTGAAGAATCTAAATCTAATTCAAGTACTCAAATGAATAAAAACGAATTTACAACCTTAAACACAATAAAAGCAAAACTAACGAAAAATAACCTAATATTAACTAAAGCTGATAAAGGAAACACGATAACTGTTTTAACTAAATTAGATTATGATACTAAAATCAAAGAACTTTTGAATAATGGAGATTTCATAAAAACGCAAGACCCGACTAATAAATACCAAAAACAAATTATTTCATCAAGAAAAAAAAAAAATTCTGTACTCCCTTAAAAAAAAATTTTTTTCAAAATTAATAAACCCAACCCCCCCCCCCCCGCCCTCTTCTGATCACAACAAACAATGTCATCAAATATGATTATAGAATTAGGTCTAATTTCATTCGGTGGTAGTATATCTTCTTCACGAGATGATTCAAAATATCCTATTTCTTTCATTGAGTTTAATAGATTTCTTTAAAACTCGTATTTTGACTGATATAATGATTTTGAGTAAATATACACATTTCCAAATCTTAACCCATTTTCGGAAGTTAATAGAGCAATAATTACATTAGTTTCCCACATCCAGATGGTCCTACAACTATTGTTCTTTCATAAGGATAATATCCCAGTCAGACCAGTAGTATCATATGTGAATGATCCATGTTACAAATTAAGCCAATTCGTTACGAATATTTTACCAAAATTCATTAAATTCGGTTTTAAGTATGCACTTAAACACTCCTTTGATTTCATTGATAAAGTCAAAAACTAAAAAATTCCAAATAATGCAATATTGGTTTCCTTTGATGTGAAGAGTCTGTTTAGCTCCATACCGTTAAACGAACTTTCACGTATTATTAACGGACTAATAATCTGATAATTTAGCAAAAGAAAAAAGCGATCTCAAACCTATAATTCGTACATGTATAGATCAAAATTATTTCCAGTATAATTATGAAATAAACAAACAAATTAATGGTTTACCAATGGGCTCTCCAATTTCATCTTTATTTGCCGCGATTTTTATGGCTGATTTTGAACAGCATTTATTCAACACCAACAATTCATTAATCAGAAATATATTTTTGGGGGGTAGATATGTGGATGACATATTTTGCATCTTTACAGGCACCAACAGACACTTAGATACCTTTTTAACATTTTTAAATTCCCTAAACAATAGAATTCAATTTACCATGGAAAAAGACTCTAACAACATTTTAAACTTTTTGGACATAAAGATTACAAAGACAAGAGATTCGCTTAAATTTGATATATTTATATAGGAAACCAACACCAACAGATGCAATAATTAGACTCTAACCAATCTTGGCAAGTAAAACTTTCTGCTTTTCATAGTCTCATCCATAGACTTTGCAGCTTTCCCCTAGACTCGGCGAGATTCCAAAAAGAAGTATCCATTATCACACAAACAGATTGCAATTAATAACGGTTATAAGATCACTTTGATTGACAAATTAATAAAGAAAAAACAAAAGAACATTTTAACTAAACAATTTTATAACCCTACATTAGAATTAGAAAAGGAGCCGTTTAAATGTATCAATTATATTCCGAAAATTACAGATAAAGTTCAAAAAAATTAAATAAATTTGGCTGTAAAACAATTCAGTTTAATAAGAATAATGTAGGGAGAAGACTAAAAGCCAATAAAGACAAAATTGACAATCAATCTAAATCTGGTGTTTATAAAATAAATTGTGTGAACTGTAAAGTATACGTAGGACAAAGTGGTCGAAACTTAAATATTAGGATTAAAGAACACAAAAAATCGATTTTACATAATATTAAAAACTCTGGCTTAGCAAAACATTGTATAGAAAATAACCATTTTATAGATACGAATATTGTCAAACTTTTACACACGGAAACAAAAAGCAAAAGGCCAAACCTTTTGGAGTACCTAGAATAGGATAAAGTTTGGTTATGTTTGTTTTTTTGAGTTGTCCATAATTTTCGTTTATTTATGTGCTTTAGTCACAAATAATATCTGAATTTGTGTTGGAAGTAACTTTTGGAGTTTTGTGCTTGTGAATTGCGCAAAGTTTCGGCTTAAAACTGTGAATTTATTAAAAATTAGTGTGACTAAAATAAAGTAATTTTTGCCACTATTTTAAGGAGAGCATGGGTTGTTTGTTTGGTTGTGCTTGTGATAATTGCAAGAAAGTCTCTTGTAGAGATTGCAGCAAAATTTCTTCCCAAGAGATCAGATGTGCAATTGCTAAAACTAGAACAGTCTTAGTCTGGTGCCGTGATTGCATAGGCGAATTTTCGAAATTCGATTATGTAAAGAATTTGGATAATACTGTTGATGTTGGAGTATCTATGGAGCCATTTAATAATGGAAGTCTTGAATCGAGTAGTGATGTCATGATGAACAGCATAACCAGGGAACAACTGCTCAATGAGGTCTTGGAGGTTATTGAAGAACGCCTTGAAAATAAGTTTCAAACTATGTCCAGGATTATCTTGGATAGCAACAAGGATCTAGTAAGATTTTTATTGGAGGGTCGAAAGGAAAAGCTGTGCTCACAAGATGTTTGTGTCAATGTGACAACGCCTCCCCCTCATCCCATGAAGACAGGAAATGTGGTGGGAAATGTCATAAAATCAGCTATTCATCAAAACGCTGCAATATAAACCAATGTTGCCAACCCTTCCTCTTCATCTTCTGTCAATGGGTCAATGGCCCGGAGCAATCTACGCCATGAGGAAGAAAGAGAGAGAGGAAAATCTGAAAGGTATCATCAGTCAGTTGATGTAAACAATGAATCAGCTGAGAACCAGCAAAGATTTACCATCGCACAAAACCGAAAACGCCGGAAAAATAATAACTTTGTCATGGGAAAAGCACATTTCCGAGGAGATGAAGATTTTTCAAGATCAATGCAGAGGGAGCTTTTTTATCTGGGTCGCGTTAGAATGGAGGTAACCCCTAGCTTTATTGAACAACATATCAAAAATCAGTGCCCTGAAATTAGGGATCTTAAGGTTGAAACTTTGGCTGTTAAAGATAGTCTCATCTCTATTAAAATAAGTATACATTCTGATTGTAAGGATGATTTTTTGAGACCTGATATTTGGCCTAAGGGGGTCATTCTGCGAAAATTTTGGGTAAACAAACGTAAGACTGAAAATTTTCAAAGAGACCGGGGCAATCAAACCATGGTTTAATAAACGGCTCTTCTCATCCAAGCATTTCTGCTTACTATATTAATACAAGTGGTATGAGAACAAAAATAAAAAGTTTTCAACAAGCATTGAGTTGTTGCTGTTATGACATTATTATGATAGCAGAAACTTGGTTAACATCTGACTTTTCTGATGCCGAAGTTGGAGTCTCAAATTATGACTTATATAAATGTGACCGTGAGTCAGGTTTAAATACCTTAAAGGTGCGTGAGGGTGGGGTATTGATCGCAGCTAAAAAACATTTATTAACACAAAAAAATATTATTCCCTCTGTTGAAGCTGATATTTATCAGGTTTACTTAACATTCAGTGTAAAAAATCAATCTTTTGTTATTGGCTGTGTCTATATACCATCTCCATCGCCTTACCATGCTTATGTAGCACATTGTGATTCTCTAGATTATGTAGTTGATAAGTATTCTGATAGTTTGTTTGTCTTGGCAGGAGATTATAACTTGCCTCAGGTTAGATGGGGTAATGATGATCTTGGTCTAACTGCTGATTATGAGCATAATGACTCGGTAAATATTATTGCCAACTATTTTAGTTTCCACAATTTTTTTCAAAAAAATATGGTTTTGAATAACAATGGAGTTCTTTTGGATCTGGTATTTACTAGTTTAAATTCTATTGAGGTAAGACCTGCTGTAGAAACAATTTTTGAAAATAGCTTACATCACACAGCTATTAGCTTTGACATTTATTGTGAGGAAGACTGTGAGGTAATGAATTATGAAGAATATTTTTATGATTTTAAAAATGCTGTTTTTCTTTCAATTAATTATCATTTGGCTAGCATAGATTGGGATGCTTTGTTTAGTAATAAAACAACTAGTGAAATTGTAACTTTATTTTATGATATTATATACTCTTTAATAGAACAATTTATCCCTCTAAAGAAATATAAAACTTCTACTTTTCCCTCTTGGTTCTCTTCTGAACTTCGCCATTTGATTATACAGAAAAAACAAATACATAAGAAGTTTAAAATTAGTGGGCTGCAGGTGGATTATGAACATTTTATGTCCTTAAGACATCAGTGTGAAGTTTTGAGAGATGCTTGTTATGAACAGTACATCAATAGAGTGGAGAGCAACCTTTCTGCGGATCCAAAGTATTTTTGGTCATTTATCCAAAGTAAAAGAGGGACATTTAATATTCCCTCTAGAATGATCTATAATGGCAAGGTTAGTTTGAATGCAAATATGTTTGCTGAGTGCTTTTCTTTGGTATACTCAGATGAACAACTCAATACTGTACCATCTTTTAATTTTAAAATTCAATTTGTTTAAGTGCTGTATCATTGTCAGTAACAGAAGTATATGATGTTATTGTTTCCTCTAAGAATAGGATGTGTTCTGGACCAGATGGAATCCCAGCATTTTTTCTTAAACAATGTTTGTGTACAGTTACGAGACCCATGTGGATTATTTTTAACTCTTCTCTTGGTTCAGGTTGTTTTCCGGCCCCTTAGAAGAAAAGCTTTTTAAAACCGATTTTTAAATCTGGGAATAGAAGTGATATGACCAACTATCGTGCGGTTTGTAACCAATCAGAGTTACCAAATTTACTGGATTGTCTTGTTGGTAGGAAAATAGCATGGAATTTTAGAACTGTTTTTAATCTGGAACAATTTGGATTTGTGAAGGGAAGATCAGCTGATGTCAATTTGGTTTTATATGTTAATCACATATACAATAGTTTGGAGAGGGGATCTCAGGTTGACTCGATTTATACAGATTTCTCTAAAGCTTTTGATCGAGTCAATCATGGGGTTCTCTTAGAAAAACTAAAGGCTCTAGGTATTGTTAACCCTCTTCTTCAATGGATATCGGAGTTTGTTGGAGGAAGAACTCAGGTGGTTAATCTTGGAGGCTCATTATCGGAGGAAATATGTGTGCCGTCAGGGGTACCACAGGGTTCCCATTGTGGCCCTGTTTTGTTTTACCTTTTCTTAATTGATTTGGTGGACTATCTAAAAAATTGCAGTGTTTTGATGTTCGCAGATGATGTAAAACTCTTTAGAAGCATTGAGTCTTTAAATTATGCTGTTCATCTACAGGAGGATCTTCAATCGTTTTTTGATTGGTGTACTTTAAACAAAATGTCACTTAATATTAACAAATGCCATAAGATTACTTTTTCAAGGCAAAGAAAAACTATAAATTTTATTTATTCAATAAATAACTCTCCAATTAACTCTAAAGCAGAAGTCTCTGACTTGGGAATCTGGATGGACTCAAAATTATCATTTGAGAGCCACATCAATCAAGTAACAAATAGGGCAATGAAGGTGCTTGGTTTTGTTCAGCGTTCGTTCAACTGTTGACTGGTCCTTGTTTACTTTTAGAATGCTTTATTGCTCCGTTGTTAGGCCAATTTTGGAGTATGGGTCAGTTGTTTGGTCCCCATCTTACAATTGTTACATTGAACAGCTTGAAAGGGTCCAGAATAAATTTTTGAGAATTGCTGCATTTAGGAGTGGATATCATAGGGATGAATATAATTATCAATGGGTAAGGGATAGTCTAAATTTGCCAACACTAGAATCAAGAAGAATTCTACTAGATCTATGTTTTTTACATAAGGTAATAAATGCTGCTATAGACTGTCCTCAATTGTTGTCACATTTTAAACTTAGAGTTCCTTCTCGCAATAACAGACAGTCAGAAACTTTTATAGTACCATTTCACCACACTAACTATCGCATGAATGAATCAACTACACGACTGGTTCGCAGGGCTAATGGCCTGCTGGGACAAATAAATTTATTTGACTCTAAATTTGGTAGCTTTAAGAACAAACTGAAACAAATTTTGTAAAATATTCTATCCTCAACCCAATTGTTCCCTTGTAAGTAGTTCTTGGCTGTGTTAATAGATTTAGTATAGTTACTGTGATTTTGTTTTGTGATATGTGATACTTTTTACGTAATTTAAATGTAATTTATTATATTTTGTATGTATATTTCAATGACTACAATGTAAATGGATTCCGTTAATAAATAAATAAATAAATAAATCCAAAAGTAACAAAAAAACAGACGTTTTAAATACGAACGACGAAATGACCTGCTCTTTAAACACCTGCATAATTGACAGTATAATAAAAACCAAGTACCGTCAGGCGGTTTAGTACTAGGGTATAACAATTTAGATTTTAGTATACAACTACTCTTGATAAAGACCTCATCAAGCCGCAACATATGTAGAGAAAAACATCTCATTAAATAATTTTGAAACATTTAAAAGCAGTGTTTTAATCGTCTCCTGATGATGCTTAACGAAACGGGCGCCGAGTGCAATAACTCTGTTTCGGTATTGTAGTTAAAACTCTGTTTTAGTACATTTTGCCGAAGGTTCCAAACCCCAACATAAATATATTATTAATTGGAAACTACTCTTAATTCAATTGATTTTTTGTAAGAAATTACTTCTTATTACAATTATTATTATTACTGGAAAATTAAATTAATAATTTCTTATTAGTATAAATAATCACCTGCAGTGGTAGTAGAAGAAGTAGTTAGAGTAGATTCTTCCGTAGTTTCCAGAGGTAACTGAGAAGAGATCTCTGTCGTTGATGCTTTAGTACTTCTATATTTAACGGTTGTTTCCTCATTATCTACAATTTCGTTGGCCTGTATTTTGATTGTGGAGATTTCTTTATGAATCGGCAATGTGCTGTTGAATGGTCTTAATATCGTTGTATTTCTAATTGTAGGTCTGTGAGTTGTAGTACTTTTTGGCGTTCTAGGACTTGAAGTTGGCGTTCGCTGTGTTGTAAACTGAGCTCTGAGCTTAACTGGCCTGTTCGAATTACATTTGGTATTTATTAATAAATATTTATCGCACATAATAAAGGTAAAAAATAAATTAATTTACTTGTAATAAATTAATAAAAGTAATTTGAATATCATCTTCTACTTTAGTAAAGGATTAAGGGTCACTTACCGAAAATGGGCTGCTGCCTTCAATTCTGCCAACTTTATTGCTATGGCTGCTTCTTGTTCAGATATTACGAACTTTGTATTTAGAACATCATCGTTTGTTAAGTCACCTCTTAGATAACGTGATTCCTCTTCATATGAGTGATCATAGTCAAAATCGAAATCCTCGTCTAGTTCATTTTCATTATCGCCGTGATGTTGGTATCTGGCAAACCTAATCGACAGATAATGGAAATTAGTAAAAATATCAGAAAGTTGAAGTGATGAGATATTAAAACATTGAAAGCATACGCATCCCACAACATCCCAGCAGGAACACTTTCACACTATAATGAGCAGCCGATGTAGGTCAGTAGATAGGCTATAGGGTTTGAGCGGCAATTTGCCCTCTTTTACATGTAAATTGAAGGCGTTACTCGGATCACATCACAGGGCTTCAGAGTTGCGCGCGCATTACATTGTTGACATACACATGCGTTGTTTAATGTTTACATTTGTGTTTTTACAATTTCACTGCATTTTAAAAGTTGCTGGTGATTATGAATGTGAGTGCCTGCAGAGAGATTTGGATAATACTGTTGATTGTACGTCAAACGGTTTTAATTTTAATGTGAGTAAATGTGCGAAAATGTCATTTACACTCAAAAAGAAGCCTATCGTGTTTGGATATGAAATCCATAATGCTAGTATCCAAAAATAGTATAATGCAGAGAGATCTTGGCGTGTTGTTGGATGAAAGAATGCGATTCACAGAACACATTGTGGGAAAAATAAATGACGCACACAGGACAACGGGATTCATCGTCAGAACGGCCAAAGGTTTTGACGTAAAGGTTTTGCTCAGGTTGTTTGACAACTTAGTGCTGCCCAAACTGGAGTATGCAAGTATTATATGGTCACCTCAATATGAAGTCTGGAGTAAGTCACTCGAAAGGGTTCAAAGAAAATTCCTAAAGATTATTATAAATACCAATTTGCGTAGGTATTACACAGAGGGGCGAACAGTCGTTTGCACACGCTATTCGCTGGCTAATTTTCCTTTACCTTTAGGAAAATAAACAAAACACGAAGGACCGTTTAACAAGTTTAATTGTTACTAGAAAACGCTTGGCATTATTCTACCAACACTAAGGAATAACTAAACATTTACATTTTAGTAAGGTTGACGAAATAAGTGGGCTTAATTTAATTTGTTTCGCCCAAAACCGCCCGAAATCAGCACGTCACATTTGATGTGTGTCAAGTACCG
The DNA here is from genome assembly GCA_016904865.1 of Pissodes strobi. Lineage (NCBI taxonomy): Eukaryota > Metazoa > Arthropoda > Insecta > Coleoptera > Curculionidae > Pissodes > Pissodes strobi. The sequence continues at coordinate 1,345 of MU189473.1, read as the reverse complement.
GTGGCCGGTGTTACTAGGTGACTGGTGACTGGTCTGTTGACCCAATTATTCTTATAGACTAGGCTCTCTCTCTTGGCCATTTAATTATATTTTTATGTTATGGAATACTATGTACGGGGTGCGCGACGAAAACTTATTCACATCTTATTTCCCTACAGATTATGTTTCTTAAAAGATATGGGTATTATCCTCCTCAAGGATATGACCACGGCACGTTACTGAACCTGTTCGATAGGCTTTCCCTAGAGAACAGACCAAAAAAGATAAATTTGATTTATATGTTTAAAATTCTAAAAAACCAAGTGGAGTGTCCGGCCTTCCTTACAAAATTGCCATTTGCCATTAATGTGGGTAGCACTAGGCAAAACAGGGTGTTTTATTTAGACTTACCCAGAACAAATACTTATAAAACGTCCCCATTGTATAGGATGTGTAATATTTTTAATATGTTTGCCAGTGACCTAGACTTGGACCTGCTAAATTTAAAGGCTTTCACCAAGATCATATATAAAAAACTGCAAGAGTTTCAAGGACAGGGCAACTGGTAATTATTGATCCATAGTTTTTTTATTCCTATGTTTTTGTTTGTGCTTATTCTTAGTACTAGTTATAAGATTGTATCGGTTAAATGGCGCACTGCTGTAGATACTATAAGAATAAATAAAAAATTAAAAATAAATAAATAAATATATATATATA